>JAKMWW010000164.1:0-108143 GCA_025327125.1 Colletotrichum sp. SAR 10_86
GATTGATAAAAATACATAGAAGCAAGGTTAAATATCATCGAAGCTGTGTCGGTTTTTCAGAAGTCGGGCAAAGTACCTGCAGACTATTTCAACTTCTCAAAGCTCTTTAGACATAGTCGTTCTAGAGAGTGATCATGAGCATAATCGCAGAACACCGCATCTTCAAGAGCAAAATACTGTTCATTCGATGTCATAAACTAAGATCTCTCGATGATGTAATGAGAAGCTCTACGGGCCCGGGGGCAGCGGGAGGCTGGCCATCGAACGCGTCTATGATCAAGATGACTGACTCAAAGGGAGTAATTGATGAACCAGAACGGGACGAAAGAGACACTCCGGACCGCGGAAAGTATCAGCGCGAGCATATAGAATTTCCCGAGGCAGATTCCTCGGCTCAAACTGTGTTGACCGAGCTGTTAGATTTTTCACGATGCCAGTTGTGGTGCAGCGGCCCTGGTCTGGTCAATCTTACTAACTCTTGGAAGGTCATCGTTATCGTAGCTCTGAGAATGAAGATGGAGAAATCATATAATTAGACGCTGCAGTGGAAGTCGACCGAAGAATTATGTCAACCCACGAGATCGACTCTCCTTCACGGCATATGTCAAGGCTGCGAATCCATCTGCGGTGGTGTTACAAGACACGTACGCAGCGTTGGTGAAGAAGAATGTTGCGACCTTTGATATTGAGAAAGGGAGTCCGGAGAATACGAAAATGGTCAGTCACCCGCCAGTGCCGTTGATATTTTTCAAAACTGTGATTCATAATGGCGATGCTACTCAGCGGGCTTCTCGATGACCGAAAATGTGTGGCTGGAATTGCGAGCGAATCTGACAGAATTCCGCGCACGCAGTAAATCTTTCGTTGGTCAGTGAAGAAGGCCTGGCATACGGAATGACTGCTCTACTATGGATGTCAGGGGGCTTGTCTTGAATGCCGGAGCCCTGCTGACCGCCCTCCTTTTCCGCTTTTCTGGCGCACGGTGATGTTATCAATTGATGATGACTGAATAATGAGCCACATGAAGCCAGTTATCTCCAGGTTCTTCATGCAATTGAGATGAAACAAATGCAACTGCGAGGTCAAGTTCTACCTCAGCTGACGATCATCGTGGGATACCCGAAACTTTCTGGACTTCCAAGAATACAATTCATCATTTACGCGCAGTGTTTCTAAATCATTCCAAGTTCGCCCGTTGAAGCCCAAATCAAAGGTGACCGCAGGCATTCAGAGGGAATTTCGATAGAATAGAGGTTTCTCGGCATCATAATGACGTTATCACGGGCGATACGAATGAGTGGGAACATAGGGCGACAGCTACGTCCCAGAATGGCATGATCAATGGCGTCACGGTCGCGCCACGTGTTTGAACATGAAATCAAAATCATGCAAACACAAAGAAGCCTGAAGACCTTGCAGTTCAATGGCTTCATTACTGTTTCCAGCGCTCAGAGATCTTTCCGCATCGCAAAGACTTCGTAATTGATTTCGGATTGACTCGGCATCATAGATATAAGCGAGTTCTCGAGAAAGTCTCTGTGCTTGTAGATGCAGACTCAGTAGGCGAATCGATCGAGTACGGCTTTGTGTCGGAGACTTTCGATCTTACTCACTTGATATCATTTGTCTTCGAGTCTGTGTTGCCCTCATGAAGCATTATAACAAGACTCACTGCAGTACTGTTGCTTGCAAAAACGAGCACATACCAGGCAGAATCTCCCAAACTGTAGAACATGGTATTCTACGGGCCCGGTGTGCTCTACAAGGCCATCGCTTGGACCAAACTGTTGGTTATGTGTCTCTCGATACGGCATCTCAGTCTTAATGCTGCGTAATAGTCAGAGATCACCCATATTGCCAGAATCAATGCCAATTTTACGTCGACAATCCTCAGGACAAATATCTTTTTCATTGCTCGGCATATCATCTGCCAAAGGTACATGTGCGTATTGAGTGACAATGGTATTCTGAATAGGGGTAAAGGTCAGCGCATCGTATTGATGTCGGCAATGCCGCCCGCAGAGTATCGATCAACACTAAAGGCGAGTAAAAACGAGTTGGAATTGAACTGGCTTACCCTGAGACTTAAAAGTGTTGCAGGCTTGGTTACGGCACTGCGGGAGTAGTAGTTTAAGACACAGAAGCAGCCCATGGGGAATCTAGGGGGAGGGGTCCTTGTGACGCGACAGCTTGAATACGAACTTATCAAGCAGTGATATGGGTGCTACCACTTGATCGTGAGGCAAGCCGGCCTCGGAAAGTAAGCACATTCCCATACGAACGGCAGGATTTAGAAGAAGCATTAGTGTTTCGTTGTTCTAAGAGATAACCGCGAAAGGCTTTTTGGTAAGGCTGTCCCCCTTCAGAAGCAAAGAATTCGAGCCCACCGGCCTTCAGCTTTGACTACGGAGGGAGTAATATGAGACGATTGGTTCGTCGGGCGGCACGCAAAAGCCGGGGAGAATGCATGCCTGAATCTGCGTTTACGTTTTGAATCGTCTGCTCTTCGAAGGTGTTGTAAGTCAGGTTCTGGGAGGAAGAAGTCTGAAGACCATCCAAAGGCGCAGCTGAAGTAATGTCAACAACGATTGGGATGTACTTCCGGGGCCCATTGGGTGAGCTCTTCACTCCCGTACACTTCATATATCCAAGAATTCAAGGTTAATTTCGATGTCAATGAAAGACCCACACCTAGCATGTTCCAGAAGACCCAGACGCCGGTTTTGGGGCTCAAGATACGCAGGCAGCTGCTCGTCGTTGCTGCAATGACCGGAGTTCCTCCCGCTGCCATTCTCCACCATTACCAACCGGATGTCGCTTGTACCGGCACGCCCTATGAGCTTTATCATTGTCGGACTTGTTGTCTATTACTGGGCTGCATCTGTAATAGTTTTGTCGATAGTTCGAGCACGCGGGTAAATCTTTGGAAACGGTATTTGCAACTCGCTTTGTGACGTCAATCTGGACAGGGGAAGCTTCGGCAGCAACGGTTCGAGGTTTCCGGCTGATGTGGACCTCGGCGAAACTCGTAAGAAGGTAGCCATTAGAGTCCCTGCATTGGGTCAAGGGCGTACGCGTCGAGCTGTATATGCATGTCATCCCTCTCCTTCTATCCTGTTGCTTGGTGGTATACACCGGAGGTTGGAGAATCCTTGCTCAGTTATCAGCAGAAGAAAGTGTTATTTGGGCTGAAAATTGGGGAGGAAGAATGGCTGTGTTCGGCATTCTAGATCGACTGAATCTTGAGTACATGCCTAGATTGGCGTGGACCATTGACACTGTCGTCTGCAGGACGTGGTGTTGATGGCAGGGGATGCTTGGCATGGAGTTGGAAACATGCGTCGACGGAATGACAGAAATCTGCTTGCATTTTCTGGCGCCTGACCGGAAGTCTTTGCGGGAGATAGGGGGTGCATAAATTGAACTAGACGAGTAGCAAGGGATAATTCCCAGTTTGGGGAGTTTCTGCGCCTGGATGTTATGGCAAAGCGCATAGACACCTTTCGCCAGTTCGATAGCACATAGTATTGCGACACGCTCATTCACGGAATCAAATGATGGGGTAAATACGAGCTGTATTCCCTATTGAGAGCAGTACGTGCCGGGTTCTCCCTTCGGCTGACAGGCTCGTCTTCTGCAGGGGTGGACCAGAGGTCAACTCAAGACCTCATGATGAGCAAATGCGACTTGCAACGACGCATAACCGGGGGAAGAGCCTCATAACCCTTTTCTAGACTTTCCGTATCTCTTATGTGAAACCCTTTTGTTCATATGGCCTTACGTAACCCCGGGCTCAGCTTCAGCGTGTCCAGTTTCGTCATCTGTATTGTATGATTGCTCAGGATCGCACTTTTTTGGTCGTCAATTACTCTTTTTGGCCGGGGTCAAATATCAATAGTTAGAAATGAATCCGTTGCTAATACCAAGGTGTATGAAGTGGATCAACTGGTTTTTTGCCTAATTCAAATTGGCTGAGATATCTAGGTTGTAGTCCAGCCTGCAAGCTGTGCGCTGAACAAGGTGTATTCAACTGACCTTGTGAATAGCTCGAGGCTACACGCAGCAGAAACGGGAGCTTCTGTGTCCAAATTGATAATAAATGCATTGAAAGACTAACTGCTCGTGGTTTTGATCTGGAATGAATTGCATCAAAGTCCACGATCGGGCCCTGGCCTGTTTGTCCATGCTTCCTCGTTCCGCGTTAACCCTTGTCCAAAAACCTACAAATCCCACAGAATGTATACGTCATTCCTGCTGTAACTCCCGCTGTTGACTTGGCACTCGACGACCCCATGCCATCGCCCGACGCTGGCCGACGCTCCTTCGACTCTGTTCCGGCCCGTCACAGCCCACCCCAGTTTCATTTCTTGCTCTCGCGCTGCACCATCGCCAAGTCATCCAGGTTCGTTGAAAGCAATGATCTCAACAGTCAGGCCCTTTTTGGTAGCTCCAGCAATGCTTAATCTCCTCGGTTTTCATCACCTGGATAACGCTGTATTTTTCGGCTCTTTAGATCGCTCGAGAAAAGGCATAGCCTCAATGCTGCCGCACTTAGTTGCTGACCACAGTCGACAACCGTTGCCTTGTATACTGAGGCAGACAGGATAAAAAACCCAGCCTTTCTTCTTTCGCAGCAGTCGTCCATGAATTACATCATTCTCCCAGCTCATGAGAGGACATTGGTTTTGCAAGTGAAGGCTATCCGTTACCAGGCTGTGAATCAGACACTCATGATACACACCCTCTGTCGGCTTAACGTACATAGACGAACTTTTCATAATGATAAATGTATGATTTCTGTTTTCGATCGCCTTCACCGCTCTACGGAGAACGATTGTTGATTCGCCAAGTTGACATACTGCACCGCGGCTGCATGGAATTTGCCTTCATCCATTCAACCAACCCTTGGCTTGGTTTCAACTTGTGCGACGAAGACTCCTTTATTGTAAACAAAAGCCGTGAAACGGCCTGGAATCCTAACACTTGCGATTTGCAGGCCAAAAACCTATCGGTAGGCGGGAGACAAGGCAAGGGAAGCTACCGTAATTACATCGCTGTACACTTCAAAGACCCATACTTTTGTTCTCTATCCTTGCAGATACATAAATCTGCTGCTTTGTTTCTCTATATTCTCGACAATCTTGCCCCCTGTTGATGCTGTTTGGACGAGAAAGGTTAGGTTCAACATATCCTGCGTCTCATTACCGTCATCATCCCAGGCTGTAAGTGACGAACAGAAATACACAATCTGGAACTAACAAAGCACCACGCTCTTACTCTTTGTGGCTCTCGAGAATATCAGAGAATGTGGCGAGCTCAAATGAGGGGAGCGTCTGATGAAATAGCCAAGACGCGCTTTCAGGCCAAACGCCAAAACGTAGAGGCCACGGACAATATTGGCAGCTCGCTCCTGTGGACGACTCAAGCGGTGGCAGAATGCCTCAGCCACCTTGAAGATATTGAGAATACTTGGCATCTCAAGCGTTTCGGGTGATTGGTTGCGCATTGGACACGCGTTGTTGTAGCCGGAAGGGAGTCTGAGTGCCGCGGAGGGGTTTGGTTTGAGGTTTGGCATTTGCCCGTGCCACGCTTGTTGAAGTCCAACAAGTCATCGTTGACGGGCTCGGAAAGCTGCGTCGATCTTGGCTTTGGTGAATCTTGCAATGGCTGGTTGGTTAGGACATGCGCATGGAAGCAGATCTGAAGATGTCAGCATGCCTTTCGTCCGAATGCTTTCGCGGCTAAGCGACCAGAGCGACCTGCTGCGGCAGGGATTAGTCAGAGCAACCATCTTTGGCTGCCAATCTTTCGGGTATTGTACTGAATAACTGAGGCCTGGGAAGTCTTAAAATCGTTGAGTCGGATCGCAGGCAGCTGTCTCCGTGTCATTGGGCAGCGAAGGCGGGATACTTGAATTATCCTTCTTGATTGAATGTGTGGCGGACCGGGGTTGTGCATAATCCGTTGTTTGCATGAGTCATCTTGAGTAGGGGCAACGGGTTGGTTGCACCTGCCTTTCCTGCCTTCCCTGCTGTCCCTCAATGCCTTCCCTAACTGCCTTCCCTTACATCAGCTTCTTAGTAATCAGGTCGTGGACGACATTCCATCCGCCACCGTCATCGCCTGCGCAACCTCCAACCTTCGACCTCCACTACCATCGAACTACCAGACTACAGCACGGCATTACTTGCAGTCGCATATTGACGGCATCATCTTATCTTCGATCAAAACATCGAGCAACCCGCAGAGAGCCCCGAGACTCTATCGCGCCAAGATGCTGCCTACCATGATCTCCGAAAACGGCGCCGTCTTCGTCGGAATCATCCGGCACAAGACCTCACCTAAATTCAGCAGAAGAGCAGGAGCAGACGTTTTCGAGCTCCTGATTCTTTGGAATGACGGAAGGGAAACATGGGAATCGGAGCAAGTCGTCGAACATTCCGAGCGAACAGCTGTGCACCAGTACTAGAAGGATTGTGGCAGTCGGGGACAACACATGCATCACAGGACTTGGCTGGGGAAGATCCTGGCTTCTCGCCTCAACCCCACGGACCCCACGAACCCGCGTCTAGATGAAGAGTTCCATGTCAGCTTTGTGGGAGTATCATACATTGAATGGCTACCGAAGAGGAAAGTCCCTTTCGCATTGCGACGTGAATATTAGGAGAAGATAAGGGATTTGGTAGGAGTGAACCGATGGCAGTATTTGGAACATGCAAGGGTCATTGCTTTGGACGAACTGGTCTCAGACGAGGACTCGGACGTTGACGAGGAAGAAGAGACCGATGAAGACGACGTCGAGGACGAGGAAGAGGGAGAGGATGCATCTGTCGACGACGAAGAAGAGGAAGAGGATGCATCTGTCGAGGTTTCCCACGACAGCGACACTAATAGTACCGACGAGTCATGATCCCCTTTGCGAGGGTAACAGTCCGGCAGCCAATCATCTGAAGATGTAAAAGTAGAGCGGCCTAGACCAGGGAGAAACCGACCGGAAATATTGGGAAGCTTTTAGTCCACAGCTCCCCTAGACGAACTCATTATTTTTTCCATGACCTCCCTTCATATTGTTTGAGCTCATTATTGGCATACACCAGTGTGCATGGGACCAGCCGCTGCAATCCAAAGTCCACCACACTCTAAGATGGACAGCTGTGCCGAAGGACGTATGGACAAAAGCAGCATGCTGGCCATTAGAGGGCTTGATCATTGATATCCCTACAGAAAACGTAGCAACAGAATTCCCCAGAACCTCCAAGTGCCATGTCGTGGCCCGAAAGGACGAATTCTTCTCTTCGGAGACTTCGCGACTGACTTCAATCTGGATACCGCCATTTAATGGATACCAACCAGACAGTCGACAACACTTGAGCTGGCTCATCACCACCGCAGATTACCTCTCCCTGAAGGCAGCTGGCTATGGTCGCAGTTATTGTGGCTAGGTGAAGGTACACATTCGTAAAACATGGCACTATTTCACGCATGTGAGTGCACATCGGCAACTCAGGGGCGTCTCCTTGGAAGGGTTTGGCTCGCGCACGGCCGCGCAGAGAGAGTCTTTTCAGGGAAAACCCCAAGGCTTACATGCAGCCCGTGATAGTTGCAAGTTGCGAACCTTGCAAGAACGAAAGTGATTCTGTCGGGTGATTACAGCTTTTGCCTATCGTCTTGAGTCAGCAGAGGTGCTGAGCAGAGCCTTACTTCGCCTCTTGCGCCAACTATCTCAACTTCATATGTAGAAAAAACAATGCCAAACTTTTGGGACGATGTTGCAGATGGTTGTCTCAGCTTTCCACCGAGTAACGCACGAGGGGTGAGATAGCTGGTTCTATGCTTTATGCAAATAGGTAATAGGTGACCCTTCCAATCTGTACTCAGACTGTAGACATATTAAACGACGCAGTTGATTTCTAGATATCTAATTCTCCGTTACAAAAAATGCTGATAATCTTCTCGCCAGATTTTCTGGAAGAAATACCAGCCAGTCGGGACATAGCTATCCGTTAGTACTTTAGAACAAGCCGATTCCTTGACCATCTTACCCATGTGGCTGACATTACGATGGAAGTCTACGCAGAAATTGCAGTCGAACCCTGCCGAGAGTGTGTGCAATGGCAGAAAACGCCATGAAGATACCCCTTGCTCCCCATGATTTCTGCACCGAACCGGAGTTCAGCGTTGATCTTCGCCATCGCGCTGTGGTGCCTCAAAATACTGGATCTCCCCGGATTTATTTCATGGCTGCGACGTGATACTGATTCGGAGTAATTGCCGTCAAAGCTTGTATGTGAGGCAGACCCCTGCCCTGAATTGTTTCTGAATACGGCCAATAAGCCAAGCGAAAGGGACATTGATCGTACGGTAGTGGTAAATCCAGAATATGTACAAGTGTGAGGTCGAAATAGCTTCCCTCACAAACGAGTGGAAGCCTCCAAGAGTCTCGTTGCGTTTTTGAAGAGATATGGGATCATCCAATTGAGGGACGCCTTCTACAAAGCTGCAGGGAATAATGCATCAGCTTCTCACATGGAAATGTAGCCCATGGAAGTGATGGAAAACAATTGGGCGCCGAGACTATGCTCATAATCGTTTTATTCAGCATTGTGACCACCATATGAGCCCCTTCATGTGAATGCCCTACAAGCGTACCAGGGAATAACAAAATCAACAGCAGATTCAACCAATACGGAGAGCGGCGACAGAGCTCAGACCCGATGATCGCTGAATTGCAGCAATAAAAGAGACAGTACTGGTAGGACAATCTCAGCAAGCTTGCAGCAGTCATCAGAACCGCTGTGTCGATGTGCTTGTGTGAAGATGGGGAATAAGAGCCAAATATCCACAGATTCCTCCAGACACACAGAAAAGCTTCAAAATCTTTAGAACAAGGATATATTGAACGGCGCAATGAAATGGACTCAGGGGTCACAAAAATGCCCACGGAGTAGCGAAGAAAGTCGATCATTTGCACGCCAGGAAGTAGCAGAGGCATTTTATCTTGCGCACACGCGTGGCTGATGGTCAAGCTTCCACTTGTGGAGATATCTTTGCGTTTCAGCCTGATTGCCGTCAACTTCCATTCTTCTGTGCCAGCTACAAAACCTCGGACGGATGGGAGCACCCTGATAGACGCATGAGGAACCGACCGTTTGAGTCTGACGGCAGATCCGGATGGAGAAAAGAGAGCAAGATCAACATATCTTACGACAGAAGCATCTAATCGATCATCTTAAGGTCAAGTGGAGCGTGTAGATCTTCTCTCGCGTATGGTGCTCTCTACGACTGAACAGTCTTTTACGCTTATGGGTTAAGGTAAATTTACCCTTCATTAAGTTTACCCTTCATAACAGAGAACTTGTAAATCACTGAACATGACTCCAGGGTTACTCATCGATATCGCTGCGATTTGCCATCTTTTGATCCTCATAAGCAATCCATATGTGGCGTCTCAGGCGCGATAGTGCATTGACCGATACGCTGGACCAGTACCTCACGGCATGCGTGTGGGTACAGCCACACAATGATCCTTCCCCACTGAATTTTGTAAGATCACAGGTCGTACAAAATGGCATGTTGGGGGCATCTTGGCCCTCGAATATTTCCCCGTGAGAGTTATACGGCAGTCAACAAGGTGCGCCTCCAGGCGGCAAGCTGCGAAAAAGAAAAGTTAGAAGGGAAGGAAGGAAAATGGCATGTTGACTCGTCCCGCCTCCAGCTCTTTTATTTTAGATCATTTCAGACCTGATCTAAAATCTTGAGCCGAGCTGATGCAGGCTCAACTCGGTCGTTTTGAGATACACCCCTCCATACTTCGGGAGGAAGGATGATGCGTCGACCTTGTATTACACACCTTTACGCTGGCTCCGCAGGCTTCTAACGGTCGTCATAATTGTCCATGTATCTGGGAACATTATGCCATCTCTCAAACTCAGGACCTGCTCGCTCAAACCGCCGAAATTTCATAGTATTCTGGAGGCGATGATCGTGAGCGAGTAAGGCATTTCTAGCCACCGTTCAAGGATTAGTATTTGCTTTCCTCAATAGAGCAGGAATATGCCCTATTCGTCTACGACACACAGTTTTTTGGGAGCTGCCCATGTGACTTTACCGACTCATTCGTAGAAGATTTGAGCAAATGAAGCCTCGCGAGGCACTCCGGAGAATTCTTGATCCTTGAACATGAACACTGCCGGCAGACGTCGCCTTCATCCAGAAAGATTCCTTCTGAAATGATTTGTCAGAGTGGGCACGCGTATGTGAGACCTCGATCTGTCTCACTATTTTCACGAAAATGGATTTGTTCTAGATGTCTCACCCTCATTCATTCAGGGTGCAAAGTTGCAGCTCAAAACTTCAGGTTAGTGACTTTGAGCTTTGGAGAAGCCAATGCATGTTGGCGTTCGTGATGACGTTATCTTGTGGATAACAGTTCATGCGGATAGTTGTTCAAGCTGTTATAGCGAATTTCCAACGAGATAGAGACCTGATAAACCTCTTGCAGGATAGGGGTGCTCTGTGTGAGAAACATGTCTTTCACACTCAGGGCTCAGATGGCGTTGTGATAGCCACACCGATACCGTTGGAATGGAGTGAGCCTCTGCCCGCATATCAGTCGCAGCATCATCATTCACCATGTGTTCCTGTCGGCTGTCTTTGTCCTACTGGGGTTTATGTCCGCGGGTTCTTGAACTCGAGGCCGACTGGCAAGCTTTGCCGCCATGATCAACTACCACCGAGGCTGAGCATCCCGTGGCTCAAGCATATGAGACGCCTCTAAAAGGAAAGTTGGAACATTTGTAACATCAGAACGGACATGATGAATAAAGACAGCGCCCTCTTTGATGACGGAGCATGGACTCGACTCTGTTCATTGGCCCCAGACAGACGGAGGCATTGGGAAGGAAGGATCGGAATCTCCCGTCATTTGCTGCCTGGGCTATCATTGCCAAGTAGTATTTGACTAATCAAGCACTGGGTGTATTTCTGAGTTTCGAGGTCTTCCAATATCATGGAGAACACCATTAAACCCGTTCATCTTGCCTGTTCTTCAGGCGCCCATCATGCCAAATTAGCACCTGACAACACCTTTAGTCAGAACAGTGGTTGAGTTGCTCTCGGCCTTTGCGCAACGACGTACTTCAATATCGTGATGTCGCGAAGCTCTTTTCATGCGTACTTTAAATCATTGGGAGTTCGCTGTTGATTCCCATGTTCATTTAGGTGGAGGTGCTTGAAGAAGTGAGATGAAGAGTGAGACGAGAAGTTATTCCAAAATCAAGTGAAAAGTGAAGTGAAAAGTGAAACGAAGGGTGAAATGAGGGGTGAAATGAGGGGTGAAGTGAAAGACGCATATGCAGCACGTTCAGTCTCTGTCCAAATGGAGCTTATCAGCTGTAAGTAGAAGGTATGCTCAGGCTGCATGATTCTGCGGTGGGACTGGGCTCGCTGCCAAGCTCTGATGAACAACGTACCCGGAAGAATTCCCCTGTGTCGCATACGCTTCAAGCTGATAAGCGTTAATGTCCTTATGTATTTGGCTAGCTGCATGATTCAAAACTGCCACAGGAACAAAACAATCTATCAGCGTCAGGTTGCCGCCGCCGCCGGTGACTTCCGAGCTTTTGGCGCTGCAAGGTTGACGATCTTGCTTGGGGCCGAGCATGTTGAACTTGAGAATAGCACTAACCTATCTTTTCGGTAGACGCGAAGTGTCGAGTCGTTAGAGGAGAAGTTATCAAGGCATTACAACGAAACGGTTGCGGCTCCCGGTGGTAGCTTGTACACGAACATGAGACAGCATTCGCAGTGAGTATCCAAGCAGACCCCTGTTCTTGTGTGCGGCCGAAAGAATGAGAAGCGGCGGACATTTGATTTGGCCTTTTGATTCATCTGGACTTTCAAGTGCAACCAAACACTTCGAAGGTTCATCTTGCGCTTCTAGGGTCGTGCTTATGAACTAATTGCACGCCTGGACAGAGTTTTCGTGAAAGGAAGAATGTAAACAGGTAGGTAGACGAGCAAGCAACCAGTCGGACACTGACATATCAATCATCTTGCCGTCTTCATGTTGTGTCTGAAACCTACAGTATCTTTCCGGATTAAATAGCCACTGAAGGCAGTGCGGTGACCTCAAGGGGTTGCATTTGATGATCCGAAAGTCTCTAAGAGTGACGTGAAACGTCGCGTGTGCTATCAGGGGCAGTCATCCGGCTGCTATACTGCCTATGGCACCATACTCGTGTTGAACCGCGAGAGACATCGTAGATCGCAGTGAGATATTACTGAAAAGTGACCGTGGGTGATTTGTGGAACTGTACTATGGAGAAGAGAAGAACAAGGTCGGCTCTATGTCCAGATCTCATGAGGAAGAAGTGCAAAGACAATTCTTCGGCGGTTCGATTAGTTGAGCTAACAAAGGAGAGGCTTAGGATCACCAACGAGGGGTTCCAAAGCTTCTGTCACCCTGTTTTGCGTGGCAGCGGGAGACTGTTAGTTGTCGAAGAAATTGCGAGACCATGCCCTAATGCAGGACGCAGAATACTCTCGCCGACCTTTGGGAGAGGCAGTTCGAGATCTTGGTGGTCACATATGCCGTTCGTAGGATTGTAGCAGAAGGGGAAAATGAATAGAAGTCTGTAGTCGAGGCAACAGGAACGAACTGAATTTATGATACTGCAAATAGCCTAAAGTCATCATGAAGCTACAAGCCCAAGTTACGTGGCGTAGTTGCACGGAAAAAACCCAAAAATCTTGAATGAATACCAAACAAGATAGCTGGGAGTGCGACTGATGGGACTTAAGTCCGCCAGAATGGATGCACCGCATTGAAAATGCCCATCCCGATCCACACTTGGCTTTCTGAGTCGAAATGCAGCCATTCGACATGTCAAGCCATACTTTCTCACAGGTTCTTCCCATGGCCCGCTGAACTTAGCAGAGGACTACTTCACAATCTCATCCATACTCTGCCCTCATACCCAGCAAGTGACCTTGACTCTCAGCCGTCATATAATTCTGAGGGAGCTTCATTCGGTTTCCTTGATATGAAAAGAATATCGCCCTTGCATGGCAGTAACGCCGAAACTGCTTTATCGTCCCGATGAGAGCAATGTCGAGTGATCGTGTCAGGATGCTCTTGCAACCAACGGTCAACTCGTTAAGCATGCTGCTGACGGGGGAAGCGATCTCGGCATCAGGATAGTTCCGCAAAGCCAAAAGCTCCCGCCCATTTTCGTAGTAGCGTTCAGAAACTACCACACTCGTGGGAGCTTTTGAAACATTGCAGAATCCGCCGCGGCAATGTAATAAATTCTCTTTGGCCTTGACCTCCGGTATCGCTGTCACATGCCCGGCTTCGAGACTGCTTCCATCCTGCGCATCCTGTCCACCACAATCTCAATATCGGCCACTTTCTGACTCTGACGTGTGATTAACCGAGTCTCCCAGCCTTAACAAGCGCCTAATTAAGCTTGAGCTTCCTCTGCAATGTGCACAGCAAGGTTGTAGGCATCCGCGCTGGGAAAGACCTGACGTGTTATCGTTCCAACCCTCGAGTTTTCAACCAGGACCAGGCGAAGATGATGGCATCGCTTGCAGGTATTTGCAAGTATTACGGGTTGTGATAGCACAATCTTATGGAACGATTTCCCGCATTCATTCGCTGCTAAAGCTTTGCTTTGTGAACCGACCGCGCGTTTCCTCTGCAGGATCTGGATGAGCAAGAACTACAGCACCAGCGTCGACGGCTCAACCACCATACCGGTCTTCCTTGGTGCGTTGAATTGTGTAAAATGGAATCCAGTAGATGCAAAAAACACCTCTCTACCCAGAAACCTCGAAATCGCGCAACAGAAGAAGGCAGACTTAGCATTCACACCTCAATATCTCACAACCACCAATTCAAGAATGAAGCTCTGAACACCGCATATGAATACTTCCTGTCTTCACGCGTCATGGCTTGACGTTCCTCAGCGGAGTGGCTTTAGAAATCATTTATTTGCTGGATCGTTCTCCGGAAAAGGGCATTCAATCTCGTGAGGCCACCATCCTTTGAACAAAATCTTTGGATGAATATCTAGCCCCCAGCGGTCACTGGACATCTTGGCTACGACAAGGGTACTACATCTTCCATTATTGAAATGCTGGGGCTCGTGTGGAGGCTTTCCTGGCATACAAATTCCCTCGAGAGTTCTGCCAAGGGCTACGATCTGGCCAAGGGGTATGGACACTGACTGCTCTCATGAGCTGACAGGAAACATGGCTCCACTAATCCACTCAGTCCATCTCATGATGCACGCCAAAATGGGATGCGTATGCAACAGAAGCTCTCTGGGATACATCAGGCCCCAGCCCTATCCAGGAGTAACCCCCCCCTCCCTCCCCCTTTATTCTCGAGGCATCTTGAATATGGACAGGATGCAGTGAGCGCGAATACACGCCGGCTTAGAACGTGCCCGGAATGACACAAACCAATAGCCTTCCCCTTAAGAAAAAGCACGAGGCTAAAGCCCTATAAAATGTGTATATTCGTGGCTGTCAGCATTGATGTCGCGCACCACTTTGGCTGCAAAGCTGCAAAGCCCCTGTGAACCCTGGTTCGGGAACTCGGGTCGTTCACGGGTTCGTCCTAAAGCAACCATGAGTCCAGAGAAGTCTAGCGCGCTATATATGCTGTGTGTTTGCTTCGCTGCGTATCTTGCTCTTCGAAATGTCAATCTAGCACAAAGGTCACAAGTCTGCTACCCCAAGTGGAGCTGACGCCAGCGTGGTTGCATCAGAGCAAATGTGGAAGAATCACAAAAGAAGGAACTCCGAAGCCAAACTTCGTCCGGTTTTGTAGCGACCAGCACTGACCCCGGGCAAGGAAAGGAAAGGCTGTCAAGTTGTATTTCCGATGGGCTACAACCATCTGCCTGTCCCCACAAGACTGCGCCCCCCGAAACGGGACTACCCCGGTGCAGAAGTCCTGAACATGCGGTCCCAGCACCAGCCAGGTCGAGCAAACAGGGACGAAGCAGAGATGTGTGAGGCTGCCTGTCCGGATCCATGCTTTGCGTCCACGCTCCATTTAATCGTCAAGCAGCCAGCACGCACATCTTCACTCGCGCTAAACCAGGTCGCCAGTCTCACACCACAGCTTGGATCTTTGTGACAATGCTTCGCGAATCGACCCGTCAGAAAGCCTGTGCGGATTGAAGTGCCATTTGAGACTCTGCGGAATATTTAGCGTCGTCTCCGATACTTGTCGAACTTGCGTCATGCACAGTGTACCTGGTCGACGTCATCTAGCGGGGAGTCTGGCCGAAGCCATCTTCTCGCGGCACGGGAAGTGGCCTGCAGATGTGCGAGCATCCACTAAAGCTCTTGTCCCTTGGGGTTTCGGATCATGTTGAGGCAGTGCCTCTGTACGTGTAGATGTCGACGACTTTGGTGGCCTTGAGAGTGGAGACACATGGCAGCGACCTGATAGAGTCGATAGTTGGCCAGAGTCAGGCATTGGCGTTGATTTGTTTGTCGACTCGGTCGTGGTTGGACGACGTTGAGGGGGCTGTCTAGCGGTCCAAATCTTCCTCAAAGCTTTGGATCGTTCGCAGTGCGGGCTGGCGCTGTTGCCAGGCGGACTCTCCAGCCCTGTCTTCCGTATTGTGCCGGACCTTGGCGTGGCGGAATGCCATTGTCTTTTAAAAGACATTGTCCCCAACATTGTCACCAGAGCCAATGTACTCGTTCCCAAATCAGTTACTCAAATCGCTGCAAAGCTGTTGAGCTGTCGCTCGATTATGAAAGATGCGCCGGCTAAGCTTTTTGTGGTCGTCTTGTTTGGATTTAGTACCGAGATCTCGTGTGGGTGTAGTAGGAGCCGCTCATTGGTGTCGCCGCATCCTTCGGCCCGTTAGGACGACTCCTCCAATGACATCTAGGGGCAACTGTTCGGCAACAAACCGGAGAACAACTCCGCATCAAAGAAACCACCCAGCAGCCCGTCATCTCCGTCAAAATGGAGAGCACCCGGACCACATAGAGGTCAATCGGTGGGCACTGGGCAGCTGGCATGCTTTCAGCAAGCAGAGCCAGCGTTCCATGCCGACAAGGACACCCCATAGCCTGCCTCGTGCAGCGTTTCTTGTGGATCGACACGATGACGGTGGCATTCCTCGCTCGGGATGGCGAGGGTCTGTGATTTAGGTGTTAGTAAACGCAAAACCAAAGACACAATTGTCACCATCACGGCGGGTAGGTATCCGACAAAAAACGTCTTTGTCCGCCGAGCGCTTCTGACACATAGCAACAACCATTTGCGGTCAAGCTGACACAAAGGGTTGTTCCGAAGGACCGGGCTTGAGCAGGTTGCTGCGAGATTTCGGTTGGTCCCCGCCGAGGTGTCGTTTGACTACCAGACCTGCATCAACCTGCAGCGAGAGAGAAGGCCATCCTGCGCCTTCCTCTGCTTAACTACCGACTTTGCATCACCCAAAATGTCGTATCCGTCTTGAGCACCGTACGTGGTGGTGCGAAGGAGGCCTCTCTGTCGCCACATTTCCACCCATCCCGAGACACGAAGGTCGGTGTATGCCCGCAGCTCACGAAGCTGCATCCACGGGCCGCGGCCTGCTGCAAGTCCACTGAAAGCCTTTTGTCATTGGTTCTAGAGCCCATGGCCCGGCAAGGAACAGGCAGTATTGAAGGTCTGCCAGGCAGGACCTCGCCGGTGGACGAAAGACAGGGTCGAGGACATAGGGGTTGCCGTGCTTCTGCGAGATAATGACGAGGTGAGCCGATGAAAAGCCAGCGGAGAAACGACTGGAGAGCTTACCTTTCCACACAGGGTGCCGGCACGCCCAGCTGGACCAGAGGAGCTCTCGGAGACCCGATCTGACGACCCGTGGTGTTGAGGTTTGCGCAGGTATCGGAGGGTCCTCTGCCGGAGGATCAGCATGCGGCGGGATGGGCTTGGATCGCGTAAGGCGTGGGCGTGCGAAAGGAAAAAAGGAAAAGCATCCGAGGCAGGGTTTGTCATGATGGAGGCAAAGTGCGTTTCTGGGTGTCGCGTCAAGGGCGGTTGGTGGTACCAGAATTGCGCAGTTCCCCCTCGAGCCGGAATCAAGAGGCAGCAGTCCATTTTTGGGCAGGCACAAGGTCGGACCTTCCCCTAGCACCTGGATGACGTAGTGTTCTGGCATATTTCAAACCAGAACACTACGTCACTGAAGCATTCGTTGCCAGGCAGGCACAGTCGGGTGCTCGTTCGAACCTGCCGCCAACACCTGGATGACGTAGCGTTCTGGCATTTTTTCGACCAGAACACTACGTCATTGACGCTTCTCTTGCCAGGCAGGCACAATCCTCCGGAGGCTGGTTCGCACCTGTCGGCAGCACTTGATCGTCATATGACGTAGCGTTCTGGCTTTTCTTCCGCCAGAACACTGCGTCATTGACATTACGCATGGAAAGTGCGCGAGCCTGGTAGTTGCTGTCCGCGCCTCGACACAAAGTGCAGGAGTTAACCGCCAGGAGCCCGCAGCACACCGAGAGACCTCTGAATCTAGCGTGTTCGGGAAGTGGTCGCATGCAACTATCTCTGAGGGCTAAATGAGCGGGTAATCAATCGTGGAGGTTGCGGTGTACGACTTGAGTTTGCGTTTCTGCAATTGAATAGGCGGCGGTGGTGCGCGTCGAGGTGCCGACGTGCGGTTCGTGGATTGTCATTAAGGGAGTTTGGTTGATGCAGGCGACGGCCATTACAAGGCCTGCTCGGAGACGGGTAATTCTGGAATCGTGTTTGACGGAGAGCCCGGCAGAGTGCGAGTGCAAGGATTGCAAAAGAAGATTGCCAGAAAGCGTTGCGTCGGCGGTGGTGTTGCCCACGGCTGATATCCAATTCGATGTTGTCGTCGGTTTTGGGTGTGGCGGCCGGCGGTGGTGGCTGCAGTGGTGTTGGTGGCTTGATGCCGATTTTAGCGGCATGGATCAGCATGGAGCCACTGAACTAGCTTCGCACGGACCTTCCATCTCGTGCGGACCATCGAGCCACCAAAAATCGGTGTCGTTGAATTTCTATTGATGGCGACGGTTGATGGACGCGTAATATCAGCAACAGAGCCAACCACAGCAGGAAGTTAACTGGTGGTGATGAGGTGTCGCAGAATATCAAGTCGCGCATGTGTTGAATTGGAGATGGTGGGTTGCGTCCCCCTTAGAGACCGCCATGTCCAGTGGTGAGATCAACCGAGTTGGCGGCGGACCGCAGGGTGGTGTCGCGACAGGGAATTGAACGAAGATGTTAGGCGTGCAGGCGAGCGCACTATTAGCGGAGGAAGTGTGGTCGCGAACGAGCCGTGCCAGGCGAAGGAGGGACTGCAACGAAGCTGGACGAGATGCAAATGCACAGGCAAACGGGTTCCTGGGAATTGCGGCGATTCGCGACGCTGGAGCTGAAGCGAAAAGCGTTTGTTGTCCGGAAGTCCTTGGTGGCCCAGGACGCAAAGATGCAGATTCGGACGCGATGCATAAATTCGAAATGCAATTGGATTGAATGCGATCCAGCTCGGTCGCGAAGGTGCACTCCGATAGAGGTCAGTTACTAGCGCTGAGTCGTGTCTGTGAAGTCCGTAATGAAGGCTCGGGGACGGGGGAGCGGAGGCGGACGGTGGTGGGAGCGGGGCTGGATCGCTGTCCCGGCGCACCCGACCGTTCAGGCTGCCCGCCTCACTTGCGTCGGCCACTGTCCGCGGCCTGGTTGACCTCAGCGGCACCGTGAGCTTCAATCATGACATTCGGCTTCAATCGTTCTTTAACCGCGAAGGGACTAGCGAAAACATGTCCGGCGCGCCTTGGGTCGCATTATGCTGGGAATGGCGGTTGTTTTCCCGGCCGCGTGTTGCGAGATAGGTGTACAGATCATCGTTTACAGGTGCATCATGGCTTCAAAGTAAATAGACTTAAGGGGTTTCATCAGACACAAGAAGCTAACCTCGTGCGACGCCCATCACTTGAACGTAGGTGCATTGCATCGTTGCAGCTGTACTGTAGTGACTTAGGTAGCAGACGTTAGCTCATGCGAAAATGCATGTCGGAGAAGGCATACAGGTCTAGAAAAGGGTTGCAGGTCCAGAAGAGCGTGCAGGTCCGGGAAAATAAACCTGTGTAAGCCACCCTAGGATCCGTGCGACAGCGACATGTGACAGGACACCGCAAAAAGTTGCGAGGTCCTGTCACATGACGTCCTAAGGTAGGAAGCCCGTGCGCAGACTTCAGGCTTGGACAAGACTAGTGGATAGGAACGTATCTTCCTAATCCACATTTTAAGACTCAACCTAGCAATAAGGTATATTCCCAGTCGTAAAGATACGCAGTAGAAGGAACAATTCATAGAGTTACTGCTAAACAGAAAAAGACTCCAGGTAAGTGGTGGAGTCCTTCCTACCCTATTACAAGGATCATTAAGTGCAGCAATACTGAGGAAAGGGTCCAAACCCCATCCTGTCTCTTATTTCTTTGTGATCTATTGCTTATTACTTCCTATGCTCTCCGCCTGCGTCATAATACTTAATAACGTCTTTCGTGCTACTTAAAACATCAGTCGGATACACCCTTTTGCATCCGAACGCACATAACCTCTAACAAGCGAGTCCCAGCCGCTCCCAGACTGCTGGGATTCCAGTGCAGCCTCCAGATGCGTTAATAAACCCCACTATCGTCTGTACTCGAAAACGTCTGAAGCCTCAGCTGAGTCGACCGTTACACCCAGCAAGAGCCTCCCTACAGAGTCTGCGAGCAACTCGCTGTCCCTAGAGTTGATGTCATCCTATTTTTTTCGTCGTCAATGCTACCCCACAGTCGATCGTACACTCCCCGGGTATCCGAGATTCGATCCGCTAGCCAGGTGCCAGGACATCAGCAGGTACAAATCCTGCGATTCCACTCAGAAGTACATGCTACCCATCTTGTCTTACAGTGCCAGTTGCCTCATTTCGCAAAATCACATCCTTTATAGCTCTGTGGCCCCGGAACACAGAATTAATCTTGCGCGACTGTGACGACAGACCCCCTAAAGACAGGTGGCCGCAACTCTTAGAGACAGGTCGTATCCTGTGTTCTTTTCTGCTCGGATGCTGATGCGCGTCCACTCTGCTGGCCTTTTCGGACATTTCCGACCTTCCGACCGCCGACTCCCGAGAATTCCCATGCCACGATCAAAGGGGAGTTGAGGCTCATATTGCATTACTAGTGTTGCTTCAGGCGAATACTGTACCGCTAATGCGTCGCCGAACGCAATGAATGAATTTTATCCGCGTGCTCCCACTTCCGACCTGCCCGTCTGATGAGGCTATCCCTGTGAACGCAGCCCGCATCAATGGCCGGTAGTGAAGGCCGTCTTGGGCCCGGCGTGCGGCCCTGTCAAGGCATTCCAAGCAACCGCCAGGCCTTCTGATATCAGCCTGAAGGCGCGATAACGGCCATGAAACTGATGGGAACCAACCACGACCGGCTAAATAGCCTGAAGCTTGACGATCCGAAATGTCAGCCAAATAGCAGAGTGTGGACAGTAAATTACATTTTCTGAACAAATGATACCTAACTAATATGGAACTCACGCATCTAGAAAGTGGATATCTAACATGTGTGCTGAAATATTCTTCTTGACAAGAACGCACCTTATCCTGGGATATCCTTCCCAGTCCTATCGAATTCTCGCTCTACTTTCTGTAGCCACTCTCACTCTCCGCCCGCACTAAGGTTCAGAGCCTTTTCTCCCTCATTTCCCCCTCATATTCATTCTCTCGCTGCCAAAGTCGAAATCACTGACTCTTCATCGAAAAGACGGACATCATCCGAACGGCATCAAAGGGGGTGCTAGCCTCTAGGGTAAGCTGAGATTTGGCCCAAAACTTCACTAACCCCATTTCAAGCAGCCCTTTTAATCTGCAAGGCAGCTTCTGTCGGCAGAGTGGTCGGTAATGTTTTCTTTAGCTCGCCCTGGATATCATCTGCCAACTTCCCTGGCTACAGATGTGCTACTCATCCAAACAGCCGCTCTATTGCCCTTTCAAAGATCAGAAGCCTTCAATAGCTTGTCCCAAGATGCTGTGCGTGTGAGAAGGTTTGATCTCGAGCTCAACGCCTTGCACTTGGGCACCGTTAAAGTTTGAATAAGGAGCCACCAGCTGGACGACCGCAGAATATTCTCAAGTCTCGACAAATTAAGGATTCTCCGTCTCCCGTCCATAGTGACTAGAAAGACGCTGTGGACATGGCTGGCAGCATATCGAGACGCCCCCCTACAAGCCACAAGCACGAAAGCGACCGCAATTTTCGAAGTATGAACTACGTGCTTCGCCCGTGGACTGCCAAAGCTGCAGGTTAAAATGGCGCGCAAGAATTGACCAAGCTATCCCCACCACTCTAAGCAGAGGATTTTCAATATGTCGCGTCAGAGGACGAAACGTCCCGAGGTGATCTTGTTCAGCTCTAACCCCAGAGCCACTTTGGCCCGAGTCTCGAAACGGCAATTAAGACCAGCCATCCTACGGATGCCCATAGGCTTAAGCGTTTTACATGTGCTTGATATGAACCACGAAGTGATCCTGTTCGATTAGACCCATTCAAAATGACTTCGCCGATGCTAGCTACGGAATTCGAAGAATACACCGAGCTCCCCAAGGGAACCCTCAAGCTGCCAAAAGGAAAGCGATGCGTGAGGAAGATCGTGGTTCAGTCCCGGAAGCGTTTAAAACTCCACCACGAAACTTGAGCGAGAAAGAAAAGCGTGACGTGTTAGCTTTTCTGTGAGCTATGACTTTTAGTGTGATGTCTATCATACATATCTTTGGTCTCGTACTCATCTCGGTCGTGGTTCGGATTGCGTGCTATCATCCACAGACGCCTCTAGTCTCTACAGGCATCTGACAATCACGACTGAACAAACCAGCGTGGCAATTGCATTAGCAGAATTGCGTCGGACGAGGGAGGCACAAAACGCTGACTTGTCAACCAGCTACGAGTCTGACGAGGCATTTGAAAGCACTGTCGCCGTCTACGGGGAAATGCAAACTCAGCTGGGAGAGGAGCGGAACCACTCGTGACACGCGGGGGTCACATCGATCGCCGAGATTAAGAGTTTAACATTAAAAAATGGGCATATCTGTCAAGACGACGAGAAAGACAATCTTCCGTGTGGCTACATTTCACAGGCGGAGTTCCGATGTCGACGGAGAAGGAATTCGGAAGCAGTGAGCGGGAAAGCGGGACAGGGTGTGTTCATTTAAAAAGGCTGCCATTTGACGAGTCAAGTGTTTTAAGCCTTGATCAGCACTATTTGTCGGTTGACAGGCACATTGATTGCCATCATTGTAGGGTGCTATTGGGTGCAGCGAACTTGTCGACGGGTTTGGGCAAGCATCCTGATCGCTGATGTGAATGCGGAGATTCTTAGGAAAGTCTGGTAGGGGCATGCTTGGCGGGTCTCTGGTAATCGCGACTGATTTCTGTTGGCTGTGGCCAGATGTTCCGTGACTGAATACGCCATGAAGTCATCACGAAGTCATGAGAGCCCGGGGGCAGCAATCGGCATCTTGGAGGCATTTAAAATGTCTTGGTCATTCCAGAGTGACCTGCCAGTCTCCCGGTATTTCTGTAGAACAGATTCGAGAATACCGTACGGAAAAAGCAGAAGCAGTCCCCATCTTGGTCATCTAGGTGTTCGGCTCAGCACAGACAGCCAACCCGTACAGCATTTATGTTGAGAGTGTTATACAAGCGAGAGTAAAGTTTGAGAAGCGTGTGGTTAGATTATCGTCGGGAGACCATGGCAAATTTGAGCATGCGGGCGCGCTGTGTTAGCTCGTCATGATCATGTCGGAGATTCTCCGCGAGAGAGAGGCGGATGCCAGAATTTTTTGGTATACAAGGAGGTGATGCCAAATGCTCGTTCAACTGAAAGATGAACGCCTGAACGATATAAAACCACAAAGTTCTCATCGGATTCAGGCCGTAACGGGCGACGCTGCGACCGGTCGCTTGATCCACATGGACTGGCTGTCTAAGGCGAACCTACAAGACGGGTAGTCTAGGTGGGAATTGAGAGATACTTCTGTGCTAGAGGAAGGCTTTCAAGACCTCATGGAATCGGCTGTAAATACACAAATTTCCAACCTGCCCATGTGCAAAACGTTTGACCAGTACTTGTACGAAACTTCTCTACTCGTGCTTGTAGACGTATAATTTCTCAGACGAGAATACGAAGCACAGAAAAAGGAAGCCTCTGCCGACAGCTTTTTAAGGTCGTGGCTTCCAAGGTGCAAGGTCCGTGGCAGCCGAGGGGAGCAGGTCTGGCCCAGGGTTTGGCTTCGAGAGGCGGCTTCAACGCCCGGAGGGGAACGTCGACGCCAAATTCTGCTTGAATCATGTAAAGATGACCATTTCCCCAAGGCCGAACATTCAAAGGTTTGATACTCGAACACCGCATGAGAACAGGCAAAGAGGTTCACCGACAGAGCTGAAGTTAACACGAGTGGCGCTGGAAGAAGTTATTCGTCCTACGACAGTCTTTCTACGTCAGTCAGCCTTAAAATTAGATGATGAACCTTGATTACGAGCTGCATATAGGTGTGAGATTCAGTCAGTCGACGAATTCTCTCTACGTCTTTCTTGATGTTCGTTCCCGAGTTTCCGTTTGGGTAATTGTCGGAATGACTCAGGAGCGCCGTGGCCTCACGGTAACTCGAACTTGTTCTCAACTGGAAAATATTGTTGAACACGATGGAAAAGACAGCCTGAGGATGAATGCGACGTTAAGGAAATTTGGCCTTGTGTTAAGGTGCGCGAGTAAATGTTGGTCTTGGCGCCCCAGCCCAGGATGTCTTGTCGCTTAGTTATCCCCGCCTCTTTGGGCCAATGTACGCTATTCATCATCTAATGAGAATGTCGGAGGGCACCTGAGGCGACATTTCTGAGCAGACAGGACGTTAGGAATTCAAGCTCAATACACATCGATTGGTGATCCAGGTGTCCTGTGCTAGATTGCCCGTCCAGTTCATTTTCAGTGTTTCCGAAGCAGACCTGATGCTGTTGCCTGCTGCCCATGTTCAAGTAATTTTCATCTGGACGCAAAGGGCCCAATGAGTAGCTCTGGGTTATCTTCGAAGTCATAACACGTTTTGAAGGGTGCGGCAACTTGTGATGTTGTCACTCTCGCCAACACCCTTGACGAGGGCGCTGCCTATGGTCATCGACCTTTTGTCGTGGCGGACTATGGCGATAGCTTTGACATTACACACTTTCTTGGTCAAGATGATAAGGTAGATGATGACTGTTGTTGAGTTTCCCGTCGACGAAGATGAACTCATAGGTTCTCCAGACGATAAAATCTCCAGCGTTACTAGCCTGATTTGTGTCGGCCAGGGATGAGAATTTACAGCGCAACGTGTTGATTATTTCCATGTTTCTGCCTTCCGTATCACGTTCTTGACTGTCTCCTTTAGCCTCCTTTAAAGGTTGCTCGACCAGCTCCGAGTTTCAATCGGCGACATCGAAAACGTTCGCTCACTCTGACTGCGCGCTGCAAACTGCAACGCAAGAGACTACGCTGCAATCGAGGTTCATTCATGTAGTATACAGGCCGAAAAGTGCAAAAGGGCTTGGACTATCGCACTCGTTCTGATTTCGATCACCGTCCCCCACGTACAGCTGAGAGTGGCTCAATGATGAGAGCCGAAAATGGAACCAATTCTCAACGTCTCATCACTCTTTCTCATTTAAATCTCACACAGTGACACGAATGATACTCGAACGGCAGCCAGGAAAGATATTGAGTCTCCCTAGGTTGAAAACTTAGCTAATTCCATGTTTCTGTTGGCCGCTTTCTAGAACGTCGTTAATGGAGCGATTACACCCAAGTACAAGAAGAAACAACCACAAACCCGCAGCACTTGATCAAAGCCGGTTAAGTTGAGGCCGCGAATGTTAATTTCGAGGCAGAGGACCGCGAGCTTCCAAGTTCCATGACCGGAAAGCGGAGTCTATGTCCGTAACTGGCGGTATGCTCATGCTCAATCCGCCCGAAATGATTACTCAAATCAACGGGCCGTTTCATTGAGACGCGAGGTGGTAGTGCCCCTCGATCATGGGTGACCGACGGAGTTTCTGCAGCGGTTCTTTGAATTCCTTACCGTCGCTAGGACGATAACGATCGGAACATGATAAACAAGCCTCTGCGTATGCTTCTTGATGAACAATAATTTACGCTTAATGGCTGCAAAAGTCATTCACTGCATCCGGAACTTTTGCCCATCCGGTGGGTATGCTTGTAAATGATGGGCACTTGGATCTAAGCTGGCCTGATGAACATATATAAAATGCTCTGCATCCGTGCGAATTGTTGCGAAAAGTACACAACCGAGTCGGATGCGCTGCGTAAAGATTGGCATGCTCAGTTACGTTTTCTTGACTAAAGTACGGGCAGTTGAAGGCCCGACATGGTGAAATTGATTCAGCTCTTGAATGAATAACTGTAGTGCACTCCGGCATATTTGAAGAAGGCGACGAAAACATCATATATGCACGAAGAGCTGTCGAACTCTGAGAAAGGGGGAAAGATCCAGCCGAGAGGCATCCGTTGTCTAATGCAGCACCGCGAAGGTTCTTTCGAACGTGTCCCACATCGAATTTGATTCCACTCATACACATAACGTCATATCATATCTGCAGCTGTCCCGCGCGGTTTGTGAAACGCCTTCATCATGTTTGGGAATGTTCGCGTAGTCAACTTTTATTCGCTATACTTGATGTTTCCAAGAACCTAAGAAATCGTGCTTGACCATCGTCAAGCCGCTGGGCTCCATGCTTGCTCCAGAATGAGGTACTCCTGTCGCAAAACCGTCAATAGGTAGTATGAGAATATCGTGAAACAACATGGGATTTTCCAGGCCTGTCAAGTTTCTCCATGTGAAGCTGGTTTCCGTCACGTCGCTCAAATACTCGTAAATCTCCTCCGTCCAACCTGCTGGGCCTGATACCCTCAGTATGTCTTCATTGGTGAAGCCTGCTTGAATGTCCTGTTCGGCAATACCATCTGTCGGGAAACCCTCTGTCCTCCAACGAACTTCGCCCAATATCCGCCTGAGCATTCTCAAAAACACTGGGTGACCTTTAGCGCCGGCAATTGTCCACTGGCCAAACTGCACAGGATATGTCGTCCCCTCGACGGGCGGCTGCGAATCTGCCTCGATGCCCACGATGAGTTGCGTGTGGTTGCGAAATTCCTGCGGAACCCAGTCACGCAGAGGGCGCAGAGGATATGTGTCGGAATCGCTGTAAACGCCGCCTTCCAGAGCAAGGAGAGCATAGCGAATAAAATCGGCTTGCATGACCGGCTGAGCGATTGCGGTATAGAGTTGTGTGGTTTTGAAGGTTTCTGGGCGTAAATCGCCTTGAATGTTCCTGCGGCCCCTGTGCCTCTGCGCCGAACTTGCCCAGTTGAAAGAAAGGTGGTTCGCATCATTCTTTGGAGAAAGAAAGAAATTTTCGAGGCGCGTGACGGCCGCCAAAGCGCCTGCCGCATTGACGATTGTGTACGCAAAAGACGGGTGTAGAGACAGCCAGTTGATTGCGTAGGGAGGAGGTTGAATTGGATCTTGGGAGTCGATGCTGTCGGGAAGTATTGAAACCTGCCAGATCTTGGGCGGAATGTGCGGCAAAAGTGTCTTTGGGTCGGTGACTTGCTCTGCAGGTTCTGATCCACTTGGTGATTTCAAACGATAGAAACTAGTGGGCGTGAGAGTCCATAGGGCGCTGGCTGTTAGCGAATGAAAGATCAGGGCGAGGAGAAGAAGAATAACGAGTGCAAATGGCAGCGACCTGGACCATGAGACGGCCATCGTGGTCTGTCAAAGCCGAAAAGGTTCATTCGATCTCTTGGAACGGTCGATGCATAATTGGGAACCACACGCTTTGCGACTCAGCGTCGTTCATCCTATTATATACGGTGTCCTTTTGCCTAAGGGGGGCCAAGACTCTACGTTGGGACCGGACTGTTTAGGATAACGATGACAACAAGTAAAGTTTTCAGTTGCAGCAGACGGCAGGCATGACAGTTCACTGACTAGTCACGTTGATGGCCCATGCGACACTTGGATACTACTTGATTACGGAGTACCCTTTCGCATTCAAACGGTTTCATCCTCAGTACTTGAGTCAGTGATAATTTTAAAATGGCAGAAACGAACACTACTCTGACCTGAGATGGAAGAGAGTGGCAATCGAGAGGGACGAAGAGTAAAGGAGGAAATCGAGTGAACATTGTCTTTCCCGAGTCGGATCATAAGGAGACTGCGTGTGTAATATAGCCGCGCGGGAGGCGCGGATAACACGGGCGAGAAAATAAAGTTTAAATGTTGACGATCAAAACTAGATGAAACCAACCACAAATAGAACTGCCCCCAGTCATATTTGAGAGGCCACGTTAAATGCGAAAGCGAAAATGATTGAGGACGCGGAAAAAGGGAGTTTAAATGGAACGAAATGCAACAAACTCGATTGACCCAAACTACTGTTGACGACGACTAACCAAGACTCCCATGTTGAAAAGCGCACGCAATTCTAGAATGCTCCGGGCGTGCCAGCGATTACAAAGCAAAATGTACCATTTCTTGTGATTAGAGACGAATTTCAAGTTTTTATCATGGCGCTTTGGAGTGGCATGGAACGGTAGTTATTTGAATGTTTCCAGGCGAAAAGTCAAAAAGGGTTGGGTTATTCGTTGAAAACCGTCAAATCATCCCGAAGGAGGGGGGGGCTTCAGTTATATCCTCGTTGACAGGGTTAGAGGGGAGGGTTGAATCTTCCAGCATCCGAAAGATTTTCACTTTGAGTGTCATTCACTGCGGCAACTGAATTCATGGGACGTTCCGTTCCCCTCGGCCTGAATTGCTGACAACATCACTTGGGGATCTTCGATGCTCTGTTGCTGGACGCACTATCGGTTAAGCGTGGGAACCCGCGATGGAAGAAAAGCACGGGTCCCAGTGAAAAATTCCGTTGAACGTCATTCTGGAGGATGCATGTCCCATTATTACCCGCGGGCTTGATGTCGGCAGGTTCTGATCTCGGGGAATTGATAATTCTTCTAACAACACTCGGCGGCTACGCCGGCTGGATCGGTGTATTGGACATCGGAAGTAGACGCCAGCAGTAGACACCTTCCAGCCGTGACTTGATGTAGTCACCGTCGCCGTTGATCTGATACTTCAATCGAAGTACCCTTGGCGGAAGGACTGGGCGGGACATGGCTCAGTTTCCTGTGTGAATCTAGTAACGAAAGAACATAACATGCCCCTTTTGAGAGTCCGGTTTGGCCGCTCCCGTTTGTTCGGCATGCCTAAAGTTGTCTGTTTGGCTTGCGACTTTCTCTCCTAGCATCTGCCTAAAAGTCTTGCAGCTTACTGAAACGAAGAAAAAGCCTGCAATCAATCGTTGCTCATGTTAATCCATGCCTAGCAAACATGATTTCAAGCGCCGACGGATTCTTCGGTGAGCCCAAGGACTCCGGGGACACGGCATTTGACGGCGGGACCAACGGCAATCTTGTTGATCCTCGTCTGGTCGCTTGCACTCATTCTTCGGCCGTTTTGACGGGATCTTTTGCAGTTTCTACAATTGTCTCCGCGCAGCAAAGCAATCAGCAATGCATCACTTGGACTGATCAATATGCAGGGAGATCATATTGCAGGGGTGGGAGTCCTGGAAGGAATTGATGAGATCATGCCGTACTGAATGAACAACCGAGCTCAACTACGTAAACGCCACCATTTATGAACAGGCTTTTGGCAACGATCTGTCACATACGACCATACCCATTGGAAAACTCGGGATCCCGTCCGCTCTCCCATAGATAAGCCAATGAGGGCTGGAGTAGTAGTCGGGTCGGTGACGACCGGCGAATGCCCGGTGTTGTATGTTTTTTTGATTATTTTTGCTAACGAGTTGTCTTTAGACTACTGAAGAGGAACCCCGGGACAGGAGGCTCCTAAGAAGCAAAAGGCAGTCATTTTGGGTATGTTCCCAAATGGCTCATGAACCTTTTTCTTCGTGACGTTGAGCGGCTGCACCTCCCTGCACCTCGCTTGCCGCTGTTTTTTGGTCGGCATTGCATGTAATCTACTGATCGGAGCATTGCGTCAAGTGCGAAGTCCCGACAAAGATTGCAGAGGATGGACAATGTTTGGGTGGTTGGGCGTGGGAAGAAAACTCGGTAGACCGTTCAGCGGCAAGCTTCAGCCCATCATCACAAGACTCCCCCCGCCCAAGAATGCTTTCGCCATAGAAATTCTGGGCTCGCAGTGGGACCGATGCCTGCGTTGAGCCGATGTTCCTAATTGCGGACAAGGAACAGCACTTTCTGGTGATCATTTTTGGAAAAACACTTTTGCGTAAAGATTGCTCCCAAAATCCGGCCATGTCTTGGTGAAATGGTATTAGGAGGAAACTTGGATGCTTGGTCAACAGAGAACCCAAGTAAAACCCGCTGGTTGGACAAATGGGCAAACGTAGTTAAACTGCGACAGGTGGGCAGCACGGACGTAGACGCAGTGAGGCGGCAGGATCAACAGGCCGATGACGCCGGCTTGAGTTCTTCCTCCATCTCGAGTTCAAGGTGCGGCCCGTTTCCTTCGAGCGGCAAATAATGGTACAGCAAAAACCATGATCTAGAAGACAGCTTAGGCGAACTATCAAGTACAATATGAGCAACATACTGGCCTTGTAAACCACGAAGAACCCCGCCGACCAAACGCAGAGAATGGGTGCATGCTGGCTCCAAACTTCATTATTCACGAAAGCCGAGAACGTAGTAGTATATTTTCTTCCGGAGATTTTGAACGAGACACTGGATTGAAGACAAATAAGAAATCTTGGTCGGCACGGTGAGATTCGCGTCCGGACAGATCACAGGACCAATAGCAGGCCTCTGCGACCGATTTTCAGCTTGAATATTCGAAGTCGGCAGAGCATGAGCGTTGCGCAACGCAACCGGTAGTTCGAGAAGACAAAGCCGGCTGAAACCAGCTTGCCTAATTGTTGGAACGGATCAAGAGTCTATTTTACAATCACCAGGTCTTAATGTTTATTCTCTTTGTCCCAGCTGGGTGCAAGGCTGCATATCTTTGACCAGCTGTGATGAAATGAGCGTCGCCCAGCCTGAAGTCCATCCAAGTCTCCAGAGTCCCAAGATGGAACAACAGATACTGGCTTTAGTCAGTCGTCGCAACAGCTATGCTACTGCCAGCTGCAATGGTCGATTGATGAGATGGCTTCACGAATAGCCCGGTTATAAAACCTGCTGCCCTTGTCATTTCTTTCGATGAACGTGCTACGAAGTATGTATCGGTATTTCAATCACAGCGTGGGAAGACTCGATGTCTGCCCCGCGCAGAATCGCAATGCTGACTGGCATCGCATCAGCACTTTGCGGCTGCGATGGCTACTCTCCCAGGTATTTACTGACAGAGCTCGAAAACCACATAGAACGATCGAAGCTGAGCTTCCCTTCTGTACATACTGCTATGTCTGCAGATTAGGTTAAGGGCGTGCGAGTCTTAGGCCACCCAAACACCTTCATCGAAGTCACCAAGAAACATATTCCTGTGTGCAAAAGGAACTGAATGAATGAAAAGCAATGAACATATGGAGTCCGCCGAGGGTGGCGAGAGAAAGTACGGCATACGAGGTCTTTGACTCACTGCCCGACATCACTTTTTGAGGCGTCAAATACATTGCATATAAGTAAAGTTTGGAATCGTTGATTACCTGCTTCGCGGGGATTCGGGCAATCCATTCAACATTCTCTCTAGTTTCACAAGATGGCCAAATGAGTCTGGGGAACTGAACGTCTCACAGACTTTGCAAAGCTATACACAAATCTCACACCTCAAGTTTGAGGCATGGATTCGGCATCTTCTCGTCTTGCGCCCCAATGAGGACCACACCGACTACAGCACAGGCAGTGCTTCAGAGACCCTAAAAAACACGTAAGAAGTTAGAAGACGCAGAATTTTGTAGGCCTTATCATATTACACGTCAAAGATCCATGTATCAATTCAAAAAACTCCACGAATACCTGTCTGAGCTGGCAAGAGATGTAAGCAGAGAAGCTACAAGCTCAATGGATTTCAGAGCCGGGGACTCACATTCGGTGATCGCAAAAACGTCCGAATGACACAGACGTGTCTTGGGCAAACTCATCTCATTCATGCCAGCCACGAGAACAGGATCGGAGTTCCAGTCAAGAAGAACGGCAAATTTCGGAACTGGACGCATTATTCAATAGACGCGCAACATTTCAAAAAGAAAAAAGAATCCAACCCGGGACGAATCTTTTGTCAGATATCCAGTAGCATCGTGACTTTTGGGGAGCTTCCAGCAAACGGCCAAAAGTGATGCTTGAATGACGAATATCCGCATCTTTCATCAACTAGCATGAATGACTTCCGTTATGAAATCTATCTGCGATGTGACGAAAGCTCTCAAGAGTTGACAGGATGTACAGAAATCCGCAGCCCGACTTGGAATACATGGTGCACTTCAGTCACCCAGCATAGACACACGCTCCACGGCCACACTTGCCTGTTTTATTTAATGGAGTACCTCAAGAACTATGAGACGCAACCCATCGACATTCATGACATTTGTCAAAACAATGAAGCACGCAGTATAAGGCGGATGCACAAGAAACCACGCACCAGGAACCACGCCCAGCAGAAAGATTGGGCCAAGGTGCCGCAGGGTTGTGTGGCAGCATGTCCATATTCTTTATCCCAGCAGGGCCACTCTCGGCTGGAGGAATTGCTACCCAAGGGGCATATGCAAGAGTGAATGAAATGGGTTGAAGGCTGATCTGCCAAACAAACTGAGCTGCGACAACTACTGGCGAACGTTGTTTATGCTGCGCGAGTCATCAAGCCCTGCCGGTGCTTTGCAGATGACCAGCCGCCCCCAACTATAGAGGAAAAAGCCCAACTCAGAGTCCTGAGTCCGAGCGGCAGTCAAGTCTCTGCGCTCTTAACAGGTGAAACCGTAAATGGGAGCCATGTACAAAGTGGAGGCATATTATTAAAGGCCATATGGCTTCAGGAGGGTCCCGTCTGCGTTTCGACGCTTAGACTGATTTAGCTGCGAAGGGGAATTGGTTCCAGCTGGGTCAACAAATCTGCCAGAAGAGACGCAAAATGTTGCCTTTCTTGACGGATACTGGGATGTTCGCTGGCGGAGATACATGCTGTCTCTGTTCATCAGGCTGACCTTCGCGTGGTCGGCGGGTCAAGTTTTGTCACAACCTGTCGGAATGAGAAACCGCCGATCACCTGTGTGTTGAGGCTACATAGGTCGAATCACAGATAGCAGAACTGCTTCCCGAAACTAGCTAACCGAAGACTTGTCGGCAGGAGTTCGGCGAATTCTCCCTTTGACAAGTGGCGACGGTGTTTTCAGCGATAATTGGGCATGGACGATAGCTCATAAACCAAAGACCTTTGATCCTGAAGAAAGGGTGAGGTTATGTGTCTGGTCCGCCTGCAGGCATGCTGAGACAAATTTGTCTGGTATTGCGTGTTCATCGTTGCGATGGTGGCGAGACCAGAACCTCGCACCTGTTGGGTTCAATTATTGTTGCAATTTCCACAGCCATTGGCACTGATGCTGAAGCTTGCGGTTCTGTTTGCACGTTTGTCATAATTGGCCTGGGCTGCAAACGGAACAGACTCGCTTAGATTGGCTTAAAGCCATCCAGAGGTCTCGGATTGGCCATAACCTCTGAGATTACGGGTTTCTGCCCTGCGCAGATCCGTTTCTCAATCTCGCTGTTCAGTGACAGTCAGAAAGCCGCGCCCAGGACATGGCGGGAATTCGTACCATTCAACCCAGTACTCACATTCGTTTATGAGCTTGGACATTGGTTCCGCTAAAGTGACTCAAGGCTGCCCGAGACATTGCTTGCGTTTGTCAAGAAAAAGCTCGAAAAGGGATTCAGCCACTCTCCGTGGACACTGACTCACGCAAGCGGCTCCATCTTTCATCTGAACCCGCGAGTATCATGCCCAGGACTTCTACCCAGCGTGTCTGTTTTTCACCTGCCGTGTCTGCTGTCTGGTTTTAAGACTGAATTGGCAGATTTGAGACCCCCGCCCATCCTTGCCCAAACAATCCCACAACTGTCGTTCTCCAACGCTGGCTTTTCATTGGTCGCTGCAAAGCTGGCCGGTAAGCATCGCTTCTGTTCTTTGTGGGACAGCAATGCTGAAGCTCGACCTACCGGCGCACTCAGTGGCGACCAAGAGAGAGGACTGAGAAGGGCGTTTGAAATCGGGTGGCTGACTTTCGTCCTTAGGCTACGAGATGTCTTGTTTGCCATGTCTGCCCCGGGGAGCAATCTACACGCTTCCTCAAAGAGAATTGATCTGAGCTTGCTATCTCTGCCGGACCGAGGCACTGGAGATCTCGTCATCTTTTGGCTATGCACTGTGATGTAGAAGCTCAGGAGACTCGGTTTCCACACCATCACTCTATATCCACTGATAAGTTAATATCTCCGACCGAAACGGATTCACCAAGAGATTCGGAAGACGTGACAGAGCGGCCAATCAGTTAGACTCTCAGACGAAATGAGTGAAGACAAAACCAGATTTTCGAGCTTTACGGTATTGACAGCTTCGCGAAGCGACGTGGTGGACCACGCCTACAGAGCGTCCCTTCTGCAGGCCTGGGGTTTGCTCCCGTTGTTGCACAACTCTTATTGAGTCTCCACTATGATCTCGCCTTCAGGCAGCAAACTGCGAAGAAGAAAAGTTAGGAGGGAAGAAAGATGATCTCGGTTTGTTCAAATATGGCAGCGATGCGAAGAGCTCCACTTGACTACATCCAACTGGTGTTCGAGCTTTGTGTGATGTGTGACTGACGCCAAGTACTGCCTCTCTTGGCTGATTGCTGGCTTGGGTCCAGGTCTGGTGTGTTGATTGGCAGCGCTTCTACTCAGTAAGATCAGTCAAATGGAGGGCTTTAACTGGACTGTTTTGCTCACAAACCACGGAAAATTTGACCATTTGGCTTATTTGACATTGAAACGGTACATTTGATCCAAATTTCCTATTTGGGAAGACAGTGATGCCATCGCGAAGTCTCTCTTGCTTCGATACGTACATAAAACATGGTTGCTTGAGGCCAAATTAATGTCTCAGGGTCTAAACATCAGCCTGAGTCTGGGTCCTTCCCGGATTCGAGAAACTCGAACCCAAGCAGCATGTACATATCTCTCGCGATTGTTTCATCTCATCCACGACGTCTCTCATTGATCCTGCTGCTTTCTATCTTCAAAGCCTACTACCTGGACAAGTAACTTCCAAACCCACCCTAGGAAAACATCGATTTACACATTGCGGAGAACAAACCACTCCCGTTGAGAAGTCCCTGGAGGAATGGAAACCTTACGTGCATCGTGATATCGATTCGTTCATTCTCTGAGTGGAAGTCTCGAAGCTGATTCTGCAAGACACGATGAGTGCGTTGGTAACGGTCAAGGTCCTCCGGTGTGCCAGGCCTGACACCCCTTTCATGCGACTTGCACAGGTAGTCTGTAAACGCCAAGGACGCCATAGTCACCACAATCCTGTTATGAACACTCTCTTGGTGCGACAGCATGTCCAGAAATTGTTGTCTGTCAATGTAGTTGATCACAGACGCCATCTTGCTCACGGAAATATCATGAACTCTACCCGCTTGAGGTTTGGGTTGATTGCGCAACTGGGACTGCGATGCCTGGACGGGTGACTGTGGCAACGGTGCGCTAGAACGCGGCAAACGTATGCCCACGCCTTGGCTGGGCACAGGCGGATCAGGCGTGAAGCGGGCAGGTGGCGTGTATTGGAAATCCCCTGTTGTCATGAAAGCTGTGGTGGGTACCGCGATAGCCGTTTGCTGTGTTTGCCGAGACACATTCCGATCCGTGAGGGGTGCAGATGGGAGCGTGAGAGCCGTGGAGGGTACCGTGGATGCTGTTTGCTGGGACACATTGCGATGTGTGATGGGAGCAGACTGGATCGGACGTTGTCGCCTTGCTGGAGAGGGTATCGGTGCAGGGCTGGGAATGGGTACAGGGGATCTAAGCGAAGGAAAGTTTGTGCCATCTAGATGACCTTTGAGCCAACCTGAGCCCACTCGGATAGTTGGGCCTTCTGTCTGACGTGCCGTGGTCTTGGGGTGGCTGGGCAACATAACTGGTCTTCTCAAGTTTCCTGGTGGCTTTGAGGTTGTCAGTGAACTCCATCCCACCCTGGTTTGAATCACTATGTCTTACAATCATCTTGTCTCTTGGGTCATTTGATGCCAATCTCTGGGGTGGAGCTGCTAGCTGAAGCTCTGGTGAGGTAGGGTGGAATTGCTGCGTGTTCTCGGGGAAATTTCCTGGCGTCTTTTAATTTGTTAGCAAAGGCTGTTAGACTCGGTCTAAATTGTCACGTCTTACATAGGTCACCTGGTTTTGAGCGGCTAGTTGAAACTCCGGCGAGGAATGTTGGACTGGCTGCGTGTTCTCGATGTCAAGACTCATCTCATCGGCAGAGTCAGACTCCTCGCCCTCCGGGCCGCCCAGGCTTCCGTCCCAGCCAGGCTTTGCCCATGCATCGGTGTGCGGCTCCCAGGTTGCGATATGGCGTCTCTGTGATCCCCTTGACAGCTCAACATGCCCCATCTTACCGAGAGATTCAAGAGAATACTTGAGCGCGCTCTGGAGCCGAGGATGAACCGCTGTGTTGAATTCGACGCCGTGGTCCAGGTCGAGCGCTTTGACAAGCTCCGAGAAGCGGTGGTTCTGACAGTTTCCGAGGTGTAGCTTGTGGCGAGCGAGATGTGCGTACATCAGTAGCCGGGTGTTGGCTGGCCAGCGGATCCGAGCGCCCGAGCCCTTTTCGCTCAGGTCGCTGATCAATGTGCCGTGGCACTTCTGTAGTCCCATATTAGTATTCATTGTAATAATGGAGGGGACTTGTGGTTGAACGTAGTTACCAGAGGAGGTGCCATGACTCTCTAGAGGTGGAAATAGCGGGGGATTGGACAGTTCGACGTTCGAGGATAACTCTCACTTGAAGAGCCATAAATGCAACTTGAGTAACAGAAGGACTGGATATAATAGAGCCAGGACTTTAATCACCTTTAAACCTGCCTTCGCATGAACCACCGCAAATGCCCCAATTGGACGACTACGTTCCCGACGTGCTCTGAGATCAACAGCTTTGTTGATATGCATGACTTCGATGCATGTCCTACTTTGCTCAAAACATGTTGTCATGAACTATGTATGTCCTGCTGTGCTGCAGACATGTCATGAAGACATTTATGCATGTTCTGCTTGGCTTCAGACATATGTACTGCTCGGCTGTACCCTAGGAAGTCAATATCTTAGTGGTTGTCTATGTGGGAGGCAATGTTCCCTCTCCGGAAGGCCCAAGCTCATCATCTCGTTTTGGTCGAAAGTCTGTGGCTTGAAACAATATGAGCACCCTCTGGAAATATGAAATGCGATCCATTTACCCAGCGACTGAGTCTTCTAGGTCTTGCCTCATGTCTGGCTTTCTTTATATAAAGTGTTCAACCATAGAATTCTCCACAATCAGGCTTCTTTGCTCCCTACATGCAGGTCTGAGATTTATCTGCAGTTTCCACCTTTCAGTCACCATGGACCCCAACCGACCGCCTTCTCGAGATCTTTCGGCTTACAGCTACGGTTCTGTTGTTAATCGCGATGACAACGGTAACATAGACGTCAGCGGAGTCACTCTGGACACCATGGTCAGCCGGGGTATTCCCAAGGAAGCAATCCGCGAGAAGTACGAGCAGACCATTCGAGACTACCGTAAGTGAGACCAATCTCTTGGAAGGAAATAATTGTGCATTCTGTTTGCATTTATTTATCCAATTCCTGACAACAGAAATGTGCAGAAAAGTTCTTGGCCTCAGAGAGCACCGCCCCAGGCAATTCCTGCGCAAACGGACAGGGGCAGTACCCAGGCCCAGCGACACCCAAGCCGGTGGCACAGACTGTTCCGGGAGCTTGGAGCCCAGAGAATGCCTCCCAAGACAGCGACGTCCTTCGCACGCATTACCAGAATTTCGGAGACACCGCGACCCAGGGCCAGCAGTCCCGACCCGACACAACCGGAGGCGGTCTCAATCTCATCGACTATGGCGTGAACCAGCTTTCCATGTCTCCCCAGCGCGCAGCGGCCCCATCCCAGGCCTGGCAGAATGACTCCGGCATGCTGCCTGGGGTCCAACAGGGCGACAACCCCAGAGCACAGATCGCCATCAACCCGCCATCCCTGTCCATCAACCCGCCATCCCTGTCATCGAATCTCGCGGTCCATGAGCCCCGGGCGATCAGGCTAGAGATCAACAAGCTTCCCACTCTCAAGGAGCATGGCTCACATGCACAGACCGCCAACCCTGGAGCTGTCGGCGGACACCATCGTGAGCAGCAAACGATCAGAGCCCACCCAACTACCCCCTCTCGCCCTCTCACCACCACGTACGACAATGCCACGGGCGCTTTCCTCACTCAACGTCATGGTGACAACGGCAAAGGCGTAGACTATCAGCCACGCATCACATCTGTTCATGATCCTGCCAACCAGGAGTCTCCCAGAGCGCTGCCCGATATAGATGCGCTGGACAGGGAGGTTGAGGCGGCGCTGGAGGACTGCGTGGCTAAAGGCACGGCGTGGCTCCAAGCCGAGCGCCACATGAAAAAGGTTGTGTTTGATGCGGTTGCGAATCGCCGCTGAAAGGCGAATTCTAGGGGCAAACGGGCGCAAACAGGCGCAAGTGTACTTTGAGTTCACAATCTAGGTAGCAATGGTGGATAAATACTTGAGTAAGGATAATTTATCTGGTGATGACAGCGATGTATTCCAGCACACGCTCTTCTTCAATTCCAGCCCAACCCCAACAGCACAATACTGCGTGCCAACTGTAAGGCTGGATAACTGTCGATCTACATGACTGACCGAAAACGCTGCGTCAATAGGTCGATGATGATGCCCTCATTCTGCGCGTTTGCAATGTTCCGAGACAGTGAGGGTGGCTCCAGCGAGTTGATTGTGCTGCTGACTGCCTCTGTTGAAGGCACCACTGGAGTCACCCAAATACCATTGACAATCTCTCCGCGATGAGCTGCACGCTTGAGCATGTAACGAATCTGGTCGGCAAGCTTCTTTCTCATGACGGGAGCAAGGTGCGGGAAGTCGCGAGGCTTGAGTTGGAGGCCACATTCCGCTGCCAAGGCTGACAGAACAAGGTCCTCCTCTCGCTGTTGTTCTTGCTGCGATGGGGCGTGACGTCGACGCTGGGACTGGTGCCGAATGCGATGGTTGCCTCTGTTGCGTCGGGAGTGATCTTCGCGTTGAGTCTCGCCGGGATCCTTGCCAGCATTGTCAAGCCTGGTCCGGCCCAGCACCTGAAGTCGGCTCATGATCTCTCTCTGGGTCGCAGGGCAGAGAAATAGACGAAAGCGACGTCGATGCTGTACATGGGAAGCATAGGTGGAGACCGATACACCACAGAGGGTCTTGTAGCACGTGCATCAGCATTCAAGAAAAAGCAGTACAGGTGGAAGGCCATTGAACAAACCTCGCCGCTTGAATGTCTACACATTTTCAGGGACTTGGGTATGGGCTACAGACGAGTGCGCGGGAACAAGGTTGGTAAACATCAACGTGATGTCACTGGACCAGCTGGTTGTTACCAAAGTCCGTCTGCATGCGCAGAAGGTGTCGGCAGCGTTCTCTGCCAGTGGTCATGTGCAGAATTTAACAGCTTACCTGCTAAGAGTAACAGCTGAGCAAAGACAGTGGAGGGGGGAGGCAAGAAGTACCCCTCATAAGGATAGAAGCTCTTAAGAGCTCATCAAAACATTTAGTAGCATCAGCTGCTAAGAGTCTTACTTCTTTAAGAGAGGTAGCTTCTAAGAGCTTTATTTATCTAAGAGAATTGGCTTCTAAGAGCTATTTTACCTAAACAGAACTTGCTTCTGAGAGCTTCATTCTACTAAGGTAGGTAGTAAAGTGAAATAAGCTTCTGAGAGCTGTATGCTTCTCATGGAGTGAGGTGAGCTTCTAAGAGCCGCACACTACCATAAGAGGGAAAACAGCTTCTTAGAGCTATAAGAGTGAGATAAGCAGTGGGAGCTTCTCAGAGCTTTACTACTGATCAAAAGAACAACCAGCTTCTGAGAGCTGAAGAGGCCATTCTTGAAATGATTTCTCAACATGAGATAAGCCTTTCTGAGCTGATGTTCTAACATAGATATTTATTTTCACCATCATCACCTCGTCAGCAAGATCATGCTTTCTCATCTCAGGTCTAACATGTCGGGCGTAGTATTACAGGCAAAAGGAGTGAACTGATGTGTGTTAGACACAAGCAAAAGCAATCGCAAAAAGGAATAGAACACCAGAGGCGTAGTGCTGTTCCTGAAGCTGTCTGTCTAAGACTACATAGCACTACTTTTGAAGTGATCCTGAACCAACATTGAAGCGAAAGAGAAACGAAAACCAAATGCATAGTACTGTTCCTCCTGCTGCTTGTCTAAGACTTCGCAGTCCCACTCTTGAAGTGATCCTGAAGCAACGTCAGATAACCTCTGATGAGTCCGTCAATCGCACCCTCAATCCCAGCAGCAGCCTCAGGGTGAGCGCCGTCTTGGAAGCTGGCGATGAGTCTTTCAAAATTTGGGACATCGCTTGAAAGCATTCTCCGTATTTTGTCAAGCTCTGCTTCCACAAGACGGTGCGACTGGTCATGTCGGCGGGCTGTCCACTTTGCGGAACGGCAGATGACACTCAGACCTGCTGCGGATGAGCCGGTGGCGTCCAGCACCTCCACGATTGAATCATCGCCTTCCAGAGTGTTTGGCAGTAACATGGTGCCTTCTTTGAGCTGCTGCTCCACGCCAGTCTGGAGGACGCAAGCACTGGATTTGAGGGTATCCACCACCGACCGGGTTTCGTCCAAGCGCGAGGCGTAGGTCACCCGAGATGTCTCGGCATCTTGTAAGATCGCCTTGAACTCTGAGACTCGCTTCAGTAGCGCATCCTGTCGTCCCGGATACTTCACTGCGCCCCAGAGATATTGTTTGCCTGGATCCATGGACGCGGCCGGCGAAGTCTTCATCTCCGACTTCAGAATGGTCAAACGCATCTGGGTGAAGCCAACGTCACTTTCAAGATCGACGTAAAGCCCGATCAACGAGTGTTTGGCGGCCTCTGCAGCCTCAATAGCCTGTGAAGCCTTTTCAGCCACAGCGGGAGCGACGATCTCGATCCCATTCGTCAGCAGAGTTGACGCATCACTTTTGGCACTTTCGAGTATTCGGCCCTCCCGCGCCAAAGCGACAGGCATATGGTCGGCCAGTTCTAATGATAGAGGGGGCACAAAAACACCCTGTGATCTGAAATCATGTCGCGATGGAAGCTCGGGCTCAGGATCCGCGCCAATGTACTTGTCCCACAAGGGTCCGGCCCGTTTGACCAACGGCTCCCGAAAGTAGAAGCCCAAAGCAATCACCCCACATCCGATCAAACGATGGAAATTCAGACTGCCCGCAAACTCTCCAAGCTGACACACAGCGTTGCCCACGCCTTCTGTGAATCTCCCGAAGTGGGCCAGCCCACCAGATTGGGGCTTATTGTCGACTTTACCCATAGCACTGTCACCACGTGCAGGTTGGGTTACGTCTGATGTGTCTGAGTCGAGGAGCGCTCCGGCCGAACCAGGTTCCTCATCGGGAAAATGACTGTTGAGATTGAGAACCCCGATGTTGCCGTTGATCTGAGTGACGGTGGGTCTAGCGCCCGGCGCCGCGTATGAGTGTCTCTCCCGAGGGTCAATGATTGGATCGCCAACGGGAACTAACGGGAGAGGACCCAGCTCTTCATCTATGACTGGCGGTGGATTGGTGAATCTGGTCAGGGCTCCTTTGTTGGCGCTGGGTTGAATGCTGTCAAGGACGGCGCGAACCTCTGCATCATCAAGAAAAAAGTCGTCTGGATCCATGACGCGGGCAGTGGGACATGCAGGTTTGCAGCCGGGTGTTGTAGTATGGGAGATGAGGGTGGATCTTGTTGGATTATGACGAAGACGCTGTGCAAAGTCTGTTCCCACATGGAATGTCTCGGTAGGATGCAGACCGCATGCCTTGCCCCTAGAGGGTAGGGCGACCATTTGTATGCAGTGTCTTGATGTACCTGCATGTAAGTAGAAAGCATTGGAAGAGGCCAGAAGCACATTTTCTCCACGTCAAGCCCGTAATTACTTGGAAATGACTATTTACGACGTGCGAAGCCGCATGTATCAACAAATGTTTCAGTAACGGTGTGTTGTGAGAAATGATATTGTCTGGTTAACTGTCACATATCTTCGCCGAGCCATTGTTATCAACCCATGGATCTGTATCAACACAAATGGTCTTGCGGGGATGTTTTAAAGACGAGACAAGACACCGTATTGAGTGGTTGCAGGTGCCTCCCTGGGAGCGATCTGAGTCTAGCTCTGACGTCGGAAACTAGAACAACAACAACTCCCCACATGACTGCGATTCTGGAACAGCTTTTGCTCATCATCTAGGCATATTCGTCCTCGTGAGCTCAGAATAAATCTTTTAAATGAGACTCGAGACCCCGTTTACCCCATGCACGTGTCCAGCGTTCTGAATCTCTTTGTCTAAGAACCACCTCATCTGTTTGGTCAACGCATCTGACTTACCAAAGTACTTTGCCTTACCTCTGTTACCTCTTGTACATCAATTACGGGCGTCCAGATTTCTTCAATGAATCCTGGGCAAAAGGTCGCCATGAACGGTGTGATTCTTGCTGCCCTTCTTGCGGCCGGCATCTGGTGTTATCTGAACCTATGGCTCGAAAGCCCACCTACTCCGCTCCCATTGAAAAGCTCAGGTAAGTAAGTCCCGCACAGAAGTCGTCCCTTCATAGGCATATTCACACATCTGAGACCCTTCAGCTCATCTCTAACCTTGTACATGAAAGACAGTTGATAAAGAAGTGCATCAGAAGCTCTGTCACCTTTCGCGTCGCCTCTCCACGGCATTTCCGGCTTACACGGAGGAGAAAACATTCTTCTCGCTTCTCGGACTTGACCCCTTTCAACCCCCTTTCTGGCCTCTTGATCAGAGTGGCTTCATCAGCGGATCATCCGTGGAGGCAGCTGAGGCCGCAATCATTGAAGCCTGGACCTTCGCGGGTGGTAAGGCCTCAGCCGAAGGCCTGTCCTCCGATAAAGAGGTGGAACAGTACCTGAGATTGGTGAACCTGGTGGCAAATGAGATGTTGGATTTCCGCTCTCGAGCTATCTACACTAGTCGATTCTTAGACAGAGGCCCGGACGGTCGCCAAAGGACCAAGTGGCGGGTGACTTGTAAGAAGGATGAAAGCGCTCAGGACCAGGATGAGGCGGCAACGGGATAGTCTGAAGCAGCTTGGGACAACAATGTTTCATGGGAGAATTTATGGGGTTTTGGTCTATTCAAACATGTACAGCACCTTACAAAGAAAATGAAACGCCCCAGAGGGCTGCCAAATCTGATAATTGAAACAAGCTGACACCGTTGCACCTTGTTGGTCGACCGTCTTAGACAGCGCCTCTGTCTCAATAAAACAAATGTCGCCAAAGCTAACGCTGAAGAGTGTGCTGTCATTGGAGTACGATTGAGACACACCCCTCCCAGCCGCATATACTGTCTCTGATTTCCGCCACCAGGAACCTCTCCATCCCACAGGCTGTGCCTTCTGTCTATCATTAATTTGATAATCGTTGACGACTTCCCTCTTTTCTAGGGCGGCCTGATGGAACAGAAGAAATCCCGGTCCCTGCCGCTTGTGACCATCGACCGCAACGGCACGAAGGACCCTCCCAAGATGCAACGGGGACTTGCACTTCGTCGGCAGCGCTGCAAAGAGCTGCAAGGCCTAGTTGTAGTTCTAGAGCGCAAAGAAGAAGATCACCACAGTGTTCTGCTCTCTGAGATCATCAAGGCGGGTTTACTTCGTTACGCGCAGCGATTGGCGCCAGTTCCGGACGGAGAAGAGCTTCCTTTCCAGGATCGGTGGCTCAAGAAGAGCGACCCATCTGCCCGGAAGCTTTTGACTGACCTCAAGCGATGGGCGAGTGAGCCAGACCCACCCGAGGACAAACCTGCCGATTCATCATCAACTGTCCCAGATGCCTCAACCCAGGACAGCAACACTTCGCAGAATGACACTGCAACTGCGGTATTAGATCAGAAGCAAAAGGACTTCAAAGTGCCTGGCGCAGATGTTTCGACTTCGAATGCCGCTTGTGACTCGAAAGAACACGCTGTTGTTGTCGACAACTCACAGGAGCTTGTTGCGAACAAGGCATTGAACCAGACAAAAACTGATTTCGGTAAGCCTCGTCCGGATCTTCCCTTTCTCACCCACCCACATTGCTCTCAAACAATGCCCGTAATTCAACACTCACTCGAACCCGCTGCAGGCACAGGCGACGCAGACATTTCGGATGCAGCTGTTCAGGCTTTCACACACGCTTCCACCAGCAAGCCCGATCCTGGTAATCTCTGGGCCTTTCAGCGTCACTCAAGCACGAGGGATCCAGTCAATCCCAAAGGCAAGCAGTCTCAGCACGCTGTACATCATGAACCCAACAGTCCTGGGCAAAGCAGCGTCATCGAAGATGCGCCATCTGCTCCCGAGATGACGCTAATCGCCAACCAACTCAAGAAGCATTCTGATGTCGCTGCCAATCAGTCGCCTCGCCCAGAAGTCCGGAAGCCACATGCTATTTTGCAACAGTCTATTTTTCCCCAGATTCGGACCCGGAACAAATTCTCGAGCTTCCCCAGCACCGTCACCCCACTCGTAATTGATGATCAAATTCCCGCCAAAGCCTCCCTAGACACTGTCGTTCATCCTAGCATCAGTCAGGCGAAGCAACAAACTCCCGGCTCACCTTCCAGCATGGTTGAAACGGGAAATCAACGCCCAATGTTTCCTCCCGTTGATATGGAAGCTGAGAGGAAGAGGCTCCGCCCAGTCGTTCCACCTGTCGACATGGAAGGTAACAGGAACAAGATGGATAACTGGCTTCGGTGGTGGTTGGAACGTCACGAGAAGAAGAGACAGGGTTGATGCTCAGGGGGGACTGTAGCCTGCGAGCTTCGGGAGACAATGTGCAAACGAAGTAGTTTGTTAATTATTTACGCATCGTAAGAGCCTGTTCAGAGCGGCCAATCGAATCAGCCAACCGAAAAAAACCGAGTGAAGGCTATTTGCAGTGTTAATTAAAAAAGGATTTAACTTTATCAACTTGCTTGTCGATCAAAGCACCTCGCGGTTGTATCAGTATTAGTCTGACAACATGAAGGAAACAGATTTTCAGGCTAGAGAGCTAGTTTAAGACCCAGTGCAAAAGGGAACTGCAAAGCAGACTTGTGGTGTGTGTCATACTTCACAGCTACCCCAAGTACACTCTACAGAGTCCACCTCATACAAATTGATCAAAGATTCATCGAATCTAACAGAAATTGCCGAAATAATGAAAGTAAAGCAATGAATGAGCCATTCAACCCAGCGAAGGGTTCACAGTAATTTCCCCGGTCAGCTACGTATACAGAGTAAATAACCACTCTTAATCCCCTGGCGATTCGCGCTCTCTTCATATACCCCAATAAGTGGCCATAGGGGCTCCTCTGTGAAGCCCAGGCCATCCTAGCCCTCGAATATTTCCCCGTGAGAGTTATACAGCAGTCAACAAGGTGTGCCTTCAGGCGGCAAACTGCGAAGAAAAGGTTAGAAGGAAAGAAAGAGAACCACTCTTCAACCAGCGACATTACAGCGACCGCCAATACTTGACATCTTCGCCGTATGGATCTTCTCGTGTGTCATCCGGCCCCAAGCTGCTGTAGATTGTGCTTGGTGCTGTTTTACCGAAACGCTTCTCCGAGGCCGCCAGATTGACAAAGAATTGGGCTTCAAGCGATTCAACTGCGTTGCTCACGCCTTCCTCGGCAGCGCCTACCCACCGATCCAAGTACACAGTGTCGCTAAATAGATCTCGGATATGAGGGAAGACGAAGAGAAACTTGGATGTAGCCCAGTCTGTCGCTTTGGTGGGAATTCTCGATTTCAACTGTGACTGTAAGGCCATGGCCTGTTGAACAAATTCCGCACCGTGTCTCGCGCGGCGACCCATGATCACCAACCTGGGAAGCGCGACATGTCTCAAAAAAGGTGTAATTTTGTGTACGCCCGAGATGTCACTTTGAAGCCAAGATATATCAACTTGGTATCTTCCAGAGCCCGGATGGTATGGAAAGCTTCGCTCCACCTGGGAGGCGCGGTCCAGCAGCTCCCGTACTGCGGCGACTGTGCTTTCGAGGAGATCTGCATATGCTATGACATCGTTTCCGCGACGCGAATCGTCGGGTTGCTTTTCAACTGAGTCGAGGTCGGCTGAGCGGAGTTCAACAACCCTCATCAGGAGAGCCAGCAGATCTTGAGCGGTGTGGTTGGATAATTGTGCCTGCGAAAATCGACGACGCAATGGCCGATCTTGGATGTCATGGAAAGCTTCATCTCTCGTGGTAGACGCAGTCGGTCTGATACTCGCGGACGTCTGCGACCTAGCGGACATGTATTTCACCCATCGAGACTTGAAGTGTTCGGGAACTCCGGTCGTGTCGTACTGAAGCTTCTTCTTTGAGCCTGGATTGCCACGAAAGACAGGGGGGTGAGTTGTCTCGCTTGAGGCGATGTTGACCGTGGTGGACAGCGGAACATTGGCCGCATTGCGGACCCAATCTCCGTTCTTCTCCAGCTCGACACGTATGCGGGAAAGCCGGCTTCGATCGGCACCTCCGTACGAAGAGTTCATTTGTGCCCTTTGCAATTTGAGCTGGCCGGACATGGCAACACGTAACCGCTGAGACCCCCTCGCAAGCCAAGCATTCTGCAAGTCTGCTTTGATTCTCGAGTTGGTAGTTTTCAATGCCCCAGTGAGTCGGTGGATGTTTTCTGACAACTTGACAAGGCCAGGGTCGACATCTTTGATCAGATATGGTGACCCCGGACGAGCAGTTGGCTCGCTAGATTCCGGCGGAAAAAGATTGGAGCCAGGCTCTATGGTCGGCAGAGCATCGTGCGGAGAGAGAAAACTACTCCCCCGAGTCGCCCAGCGGAACTGCGTGCTTGAGCCTGACGTGAAGCGGAAAGATGTTGGTCCGTGGTCTGCAATCTGTCCGAGATGGAGACACAGCATTGGGAGGGCTGCAGCCAGGTCACGGACGAAGTACGCTTCCGGCACATATAGGCCATGCGAGCTGCGACACGACTGATCCGGCGGTGGAACAGTCAAGTTCTGCTGATCGTCGGATGACGCGAACAAGGGACCAAAATCATCAATGATCCAGTCGAAACGTGGGTCGCCCAACAGTACAGCCCGAGGTACGCTGGCGGTGATGAGCTCGAGGCGGTTGTTCGTTTGAAACAGGTCAAGAGTTGCTAGTTCAGCTGTTTTCCGGCCAAGTATCCAGCCAAGTATGCCATTGCGAGCAGCAAAAGTTAAGGCCGAGAGTCCGCCGAGCAGCGCGAGAAGACACAAGTACAAGCTCAGTCTTTGGCGGACGTACATATACGCCCGTGCTGTGAATGCTGAGATAGTCGGCCAAACTGATGATACCATACAGACAATCAATCGAAAACGTCCCACTCTCCTGTCCGGAGAGAAGAAGTCAACGACACTATCTCCACCGGGGTACAAGCCGATGCAGCCAATGCTGACGCGAAAGTTGATTTGAGGCTCAGTAGGATAGTCCTCCCCTAGATGTGCATCTTGCGATTTTCCTAGAACGTATCGCATTAGTGTATGTTGCTTCTCTTACCAGGGGCTTCTTCGCTTTGCGCCTGTCATTAACACGCTGGCTCGCGTTGTAAGAAATGATGGTTTCTACTCACCTTGACTCGTGAGTGCATCATGAGTTTGAAGCTGGTCGGAATTTTTTCGTAGGTTCCGACCGCCCGGCGAAGGAGATAAGTTGCTGGCTGTGACATTGTAGGTGTCGCGATCCAGTTGGTCAACTCTGATGTAAGGCTTTCCAGATGCTGACTCTTCCGCTCCGAAATGCACCGTGATGATCGACTCGGCCGCGGAATCAGGCCAATCGTTATGGAAACAAAGTTCGATCTGCAGAGGTGGTCTTGAAGGTGCGCGTTTGACAGAAAGTCGCAGAGCCGAAAACGGCAAGCTGCTGTGGTCTGTCTCAGAGCCTGTCCTCGAAAATTCCGAGCCTGAATCTGATGCCACGAGACAGCTGTCAACGTCATCAGTGTATTCTGCCGGGCTTGACATTCTGCATATGGTTTCGGCGGTCTTAGCTTCCAGCAAGCGTCGAAGACTGTCACATTCAGACCAACTCTTAGTTGAAATGATACTGGTATGATTCAGCGAAATCGTGTCAATGAAAGGCTGGTGGAGGAATGAACGCGACGACTTGCGTCAAAGGTGGCGAGGGTGAAATCGACCATAACATGTCGACCAATGTCTAAAGGCGGTGAGTGGTTGTTGTCTTCATTGTTCTTTCATTGTTATCCTATTGTTCTCGTATCCCTCGCTTCGGCGGAAGGCAAACCTCTCCAAACGGAATATCAATAATTCCGAAGCAATCTTGGCACTCTGCGTCACCACTCGTGTAACACGAAAGTCGGCTACCCAGATCACTTCTTTACGTAAGGATTCTGTTCCTCGTCGAGGGAGTCATGCAAGCCAGAGCAGAAGCCGGTTGCCAGGGGCCAAAGTGTAGCAGGCGAAACCAGGGACGGCGCCCTCATACACGCGCCTGTCCATAAGTCTCCCGTCTTTCCGTGTTGTCTCGGCCCATTACCAAATGAGATCCCCGCTAGCGCCCGTTGGGGGAGTCCAGGCAATCGTTGGAAATGATTTTTGATCACAGTCGTGCACGGATCCCCCAGGCATAAACATATCCCGCTTTGCATGGACGCTTCAACAACTACCACTGCTGCTGGCTGTATTCCTCACACTTGGTTGACGAGTTTGATCTGTGTGTCATTGCTGTGAATTACAGTCTTATTGGCCTTACTGGGGATGCGCCAGAGCCCTGCGAGTATTCCAGGCCAGACGGGGTTTTTGTTCGTTTGCACTGAGATCCACATGATGTCTTGCAGCTAGGGCCACCTGGAATGTTGTCTGCATGGGCGTTCTCCCAACAGCAATGAATTTGCAATTCATTCAGTCAGGTACTAGAGTCGCGGCACTCATATTCATGTGTGGGGTTGGGCTGCCAGCAGGATTGTTCCCTATGTCTCATTGCTACATCGGCTATACGACGATGTTGGTCAGTTGTCGCGTGAAGGGATCATCGTCTACTTATCTGGCGTTCAGTCCTACAAGATCCCAAAGAGAAGCACCTGAGTAGAAAGTACTGCTCGGAAGTACTTGGCTAAGCCAGGCTTGAAATTTGGTCATTGTGTCACAACTCAAGTGCATATCACCGTGATGTCAGCGTTTTAGGGAAAGTACAAAGTATAATTACAACACTTTTTGTTGGCTCACTGGCATCCGATCTGCTCTGTCGTTTCTTGAGTCATCCGGCCATCCGACACAGGCCATACGCTCAGGCAGACCCAATTTGAAAGAATCAACGGAAAAACGTGAGCCTTAATCCAAACAATGAAGCTATGCATATTGATGGGTTCCTCGTGGTCTTGGGGCAGAGAACAGGATTTCAGGCGATGACCCTGCCACAGGCTCCGTCATCAACTCTAGGCCCTTCAGCCAGTGTAGCAGACTCGTGGCCCGATCATTCTCCCCCCAACTCCAACAAAGTTTTGGTGGAACCCCATGCAGATAGCGTACCAAGATGTCTAAAAGAAGCTGGAAGACCCGGTGTCGCTACAGAATTCACGATTGCGCTCCCGCACTTGCGAACAGGGTCTTTTCAGTCTTTTCAACTGTCTTGTGAATGCGTCGCATGCAGTTCTTTCCGCTGTGGAAATGGCTTTTGAGAGGGTTGTTCCCGCTGCTCTTCGCGCTGTAGGCATAGCATGCGACTCAGCCTGCGGCAAGCTGTAATATAAGACGACTTTACCAGGTCAGAGGTTAGACATAGAGCGATGGCTTGAGATCTGGTCGCTTCGTGAAAACGTTCTTACTAATCTCAAAAGTTCTTAGGGAGCATTCACGCTGAAAATTTGAGCTCATACCCAAGGTGGGGACCTCTGAACAGAGACTTTTGGCCAACATTGCCCCTGTATGACAAGAGGTTCCTGCTCTCAAGAGAACAAGGGAAGACCTTTCTCGTCACCAGCGTGTCAGGCTGGGAGTTCTCATTAACGCTGAGAGCCCCCACGCAAGCATGGCAAGATCCACGCCTGCACCCTGAGCTTGAGTTAGCTTCATGCGGAGAGGCGTCGAAAAGCAGAAAAGTCCGGTCATCAGATCTGCAGCGAGAAGAACCTGTCAAATTTACCGCTGTATCAGTTTGTGATGAATGCTGTTGTTTGCATTTATGCAGCTGTTATTTCGTGCGTATGCAGTTTTGTACATGTTTTTAGGGAATGATTATGCAGTGTCAAGTTGCTTTGAAATTCTCCTCCCCACCACATCCTACGTGCTGGGGTGTAAAGTTAATTGAACTCTCAGGACACATGGAGGTTTCGGTTCGGGTTCCTGTGGCCCCTTATCTCGGAGCAGACTTCGGCAGCAGGGCTGCGCTTGACCATGAGCTGCCGTCTTCATCCAAGCCCGAAGTCTTTCTGTGGGTGCTCTCCCACATCTCCTAGGTAAGGTGCGGCTCATGTGTGTCCTCCTGAGTCAGGACGCGTCCCAGCATCCAAGACGCCTGATGATTCCTTTGGCAAGTGTGAAGACGAGACGGCCATCCTGTGTGGAGCTCCCACTTGAGTACGTTTCACGCGGCGGCAGATCCGGAGTTTATGGATGCTGAAGAAGAAATGTCCATGTCAGTGTAACAGTCTACACCTATCCGTTGATCAGCATTACTTGACCCACTTGCACGGACCGCGGGCGTCGGGTCACTCCCGCGTTGTCGACTTCTACATTCAATTGCCTGTCGATGTTTGAACTGTTGGCCCATTCTCGCGGCCTCGTTATCCCATGAACCATAAGGCCCAAGCACCTTTCGTCCAAACGGCGAAGTGACAGATGATGAGCGACTTAACCGCCCATAACCATCGATCATGTTGTGTTTTTTGGGCCGTGTGATTTCGGGCAGCTTCTCCTCGATTCTTTGAGTTTTCTGTCTATAAAACTGTGTACTTGCTGGAAAGTCAAAGGCTGCGTGTTGACAATCTGTATCATCTCTCCCTCCAACACACCACTCATACCTACTTAACAACATGCCTTTGTCTCCGGCCTTCACTATCCCAGAGCCGTCTTTGCAGGGCCGACAACCGTCATATGACACGGTCAGGGGCTGGATGATGGCCACCTCACCCGCTCCAGTGGCTCAAAGTCGACCACGCATGAGCGGTGCTTTGAATTACGCCTCGCGGTCCGCACGTTTGCGTGAGCCCGGCATCTCGGACTGTTCCTCGTCGTCTGATGAAACCGTGGATCCTCCCTCGTCGCCGACACCTCCCGTTTGCCCCAAGCTTGAACATGATAACAGCCGTCATGCGAGTATCTTGAGCACCGCAAGCACCCAAAGTATGGCCGTTATTCATTCTTCAACTTCCCTGGATGCTAATTCGCCAACAGGCTTCACTACATCACCTGTCCAAATGTCCGTTGAGGCAGTCGGTCCAGACCGCCAAGTCGAACGTTCCGGCGACGACGATTCATCATGCGTTTTGGTGCGCGAGCTGCCCGTCGCCACCGAGGGTAGCAGCAACCACACATCACGTCTTATCAACATGTAAGTGTACAAGTTCCAAGCTGTTGTTCTTCTGCTGACGGGAAGCTCGTGTGGGTAGGGACCATGACGTCTCGGCCAACCAGGCACAATGCCCTTCCCCTGTGTCTCCATCCCACAACCTGGTGGAGCAGGTTTCCGGTCTCCAGCAGAAGTTGAAGGACAGGACGCGGAAGATGCGCGCTTTGAAGCGCAAGCTTCGGCGGACCTCCAGGGCTTTACAAGCCTTCTTGGAGTGAGCATGATCAGTGGATGTAGAGTTTTGCTCTGCTGCTGAGATGGTGGGAAGGTATTGTAAGCATTAAGTATTCGAAATTGAATCAGACATGTAATGTCATTTTTGGCTCCCTGAGAAACTGGCATTCTTCAGTAGTCAGTGATATGGAATTGAAACAAACTCCGGGAGCTATCCCCTAGACTACACAGGAAGGTTTCCAATGATCTTTTCCAACTCTCTCGTTTCCAGTTCTACCGTCTTCTGGACCATTTGGCATACATCTCTTATTCTCCGTAGCCGCGCTGCAAGATCTTCCTGGCCTTCAGGGCCAAACGTAGCTGAGCTCTCTAGATGCATACAAAGTTTCAGAATGAATCGAACTGAAGTAGACGTCAACTCGGATCTTCTCAGCGCGAGATCTGCTTGCGGCTTGATGGCGGTGAGATGTTCGGCCAGTTGTGTCGGAGTGAGTGATTCAGGCCACTGGCCAATATGAATGATGCTCTCAAAGCCTGCTGGCGGTGTATAAGACCCCATTGATGGTGACCAGATAATGGCATGAATGATATGCCGCCAAACGTTGAAGTCAACGCGGGATGGGATGTCGAGGCGTAGAGTGAGGCAAAATGCGGTAACAAGAAGCAGTACCCCAGATTCCCGGCTTCCTTCTGCGCCTTGAAGCATTGGTGCGGTGAAGTCGATATCAGTCTCTAAGACGCTCTTTGTCCTTGCAAGAATGGAACTTGTGACCATTTGCCGATTCTCCAGAGAGGGTTGCGGCTCATAGACTCGTATGTCCTTCGACCCAGCAGACAAGACAGCCAAAGCCCAACGGTCTGAGTATTGTAATGGGATGAATCTTCGACCCTCATTCTGCCTATCAGGACTGCTAAAGGCATCTAGAGCATCTGGTTCGGCGACAGTGACAATTTGCCCGACGATAGCACAAAGCAGCTTGAGTGTGGCATGGACCACATCTCGCGGAATGGGTTCGCCCATTTTCACTTTGTCGATCGACTCCCTTGGGATCAATGCTTCGAAATCCGAATTTGAAGATGCTCGTGGGCTCGAGATTCGTTGTCGCTTGTGTTGTCGCGCTGCGAGTTCAGATTTCGCCGCAGCATACAATTCTGATGGTGACTGTGGCTCCTCCCGATACGAGTCTGCGTCGGAGTCATCTTGACGGACGGATGACGGAGTCGTCGACCTCTCTGCAGAGAAGGCCTGCTCGGAAAAGCTCTCACGAGAGTCTGTACTGGCCTCTTGAACTTCAGGGCGCTGTCGAGTTCGCAGTACTCGGCTGTTCACAACATCAATAGACGCTGATAAATCTGGTGACGTCCGTTGCTATACGTCCCGTTAGATAAGTACTGAACACAATCTGAATGGGCACGACCTATTTCTCACCTCATTGTTGTAGATTTCCAAGGCTCGTTCTGTATCTTGAGGAGCCCAAGGTTTACCTCGTGAGACCCGTCCCTTAGGGGCCTTCATTCTCTCCGCTCTCGCCTGCAGAAGTGCAGCTTTCGCTCGTTCCCAATCCGGTGCACTTTCCGCAAACCTACCAATACTTCTCCAAGTATTTCCTGTTGGAGCATCAATGAAGAAACGTGTCAGCTCATCTTCTGAGATTTTCCAATTCTTGAGGCACTTGATGTGTCTGGAAGCGACATTCTGATCGCATTTTGACTGGCTGTGAGTTGTCGTAGTTGATACCGTAATTGAGCTCTCCTCAGCGGCTCGTGTCTCTCCAATGACGTTATCAACAACCGTGATGCTTTTCTCCGGGTCGTTCGCGGCCGCCTCTTTTCTCCTGCAACATTGCCAGTCGCATCCCTGACTTTGCTGCAGGGCGTTCGAGAACCGCTGCTGGTCGAATTTGCCATGTGGCAATAGCCAAGCCTCCATCTTGTTGATTATGCCAATCTTCGCCTTGTCTCGTTTGCCCTGCACAGCCCTGATGTGATGAAACCGCCGTTGGATTCTTGTGGCATCGTCAAACTCAGGGTTGTGCTTGGTACATGTGCTGGGCGTCTGACCGTCCCCCGTCAAACAGAGGATTTGGCATACATCGCCGGGAGGCTCGTCGCGTCTCTCCATCGTGGGCGTCGTTCAGAAGATGACCCGAAAGAAACTTTTGGACGACAAACGGAACATGGCGATTCAGATGAGCAAGTCAATGGCCTGGGCTCCAACAGAGATGCCAAGACGCAGCACGGACGAGTCGCAACCCTGGATCTCAAGCCCCAATGCAGCTTCCCGTCGCGTATTTTCGCGTAAGACAGAGATTTCTCCCTTCATCTTTTCTGGGCATTTCCATGCTCTGTTCGATATTTTCCTTCATGCATTCCAGATTTGCTCTTTAAATCTGTCTCTGCCTTTAATCCAGCGTTTGACTTGAAACGTCGTTGAGTGCCGAAGATGACCGCTCTTGGAATCGACCTGGGTACCACCTTCAGCTGTGCCTTCACGCACGCAGGAGGTGATCTCGTGGCTGTTGAGGTGTTCCACGGAAGTCGAATCTTTCGTTCAGCTGTCCTGATCGAGAACGGCAAATGGTACCTCAAACGGCCAGATGACGCTCCAGATGGTCAACGGATCCATGTATCGCTCGCCAAACGCCTCATTGGGCGAACGGGCTGCGACGGGCAGCTTGTGGAAGACGCAAGCCTCGTTGAGCATTCCCAAACGTCAGCTACAGGTGGTTTCTACGCTATTTCAGGCGAAACAATTCTGCCTGAAGAAGTCTCTGCGTTCATCCTTGGCCGTATTCGAAAGAAGATTGCTGATATGGAGTCGTCTGGTTGTGTTCTTGCCGTTCCTGCCTACTTCACGTTTCTACAGAGAGAGGCCACCAAAGACGCGGCGCAGATGGCCGGCTTTGACCGCTCCAAGGTCACCCTGGTCCCAGAACCAGTAGCTGCTCTCGTGTCGTTCATATTCGACAAGCGTGCGCCAACAGACACATCCCTCGATGGCTACTGGTTCGTCATCGACATTGGTGGCGGCACCGCGGACGTGACCATCGCAGACGTCGACGGCGCAGAGAAGACGTTTGTTGTGGTAGCCACTGCAGGCGACAATGCACTCGGCGGCATCCACTTTGACGAGGAGCTGAGGTACCTCGTCCTCAACAAGGTCAACAGCGACAACCTGGACGCTGGTCTCAACATCGACAATTGCGACATGACGCTGGTGACCGCTGCGTGTGAAAGGGCCAAGGAGGAGCTCTCGGAAACCACAGAGACTGAGGTCAGGATTCGATCCATGACCGGCGACAGCTTTACTACGACAATCACGAGGCAGGAGGCTGAGCAGGCCTGGAAAGAGTCGGGTGGGCAGATGGCGCCACTGGAGAGAATCAAAGACCTGTTCACGCGCGCGCTAGAGGCCCCCAACGTCGCCAATATTGGCCAGATTCCCAACGTCCTCATCGCGGGCGGCGTGGGGAACATGCCGTGCGTTCGGAGTCTCATCAACGACATGCTTCCCAGCGCCAGAATACATTTATCCCATCTTTCCGAGGCCATAGGACGAGGTGCAGCCTACATCAGTAACGACCCAGACATTCTCATCACGGAGGTCACCCCGCGCGGTATTGGCATCAGCATGAACGAGGACGAGATGGGCTTCGTTGTGCACCGGAACCAAGCGGTGCCTGCTAGTAGCGAAGAGGTCTTCTGCACTCCGTGCGACAACGCGGAAAAGATCGATATCATCGTTTTCGAAGGCGATCACCTCACGGCGAGCAAAAACATTGAGCTGGGGCGCTTTGTCATTCGCGACATACCCTCGTGCCCTGCTGGAACTCGGATCAATGTTACCGTCGACGTCCCCGAGCTTGGGAGTTTCAATGTCAGTGCACGAGTCGTCATCATGGAGACTGAGGAGTCACTTCGAGTAGAACATGCGCCCCGACACACTCCGAATGAACTGGAACGCCTAAGAAAACTGACCCTCGCGCGATTGGATGGCACCGTTCCGACTTCACTCGTTCCCGCGACCACCTCGGCTGAGCAACAGGGTTCAACGGTGGGAGGAAAGAGGGCTCGGTCAATTTCTGAAGAGGGACCGTCGGAGGATTTGGGCACTAAGAGGGCACATCACTGGGACGGCAATGAGGATGATGCAATTGACGGCTTGTAAGACGATTGTCAAGTGTTTGGGAGGGACTCTAGATAGCTATATTCTTGGGTCGTCCCGCATCACGACATGGATTTTGTGTGGCCTAGACACTCGTCTTTGTTTTAGTCCTTGGTTCGCTCTTGTGCGGTCGCCGTTCTGAGATGGTGTATTTTCGTGGCATTTATTTTCTTTGGAAAAGACGAAGATGAGCATTCATAGAGTAATATTCAGACAGCAATCGATGAGACGTCGTGGTCTTTGCGAGGTGTGACGATGAAATTGCCCACTGGAGCTTTCGCAAGTTCAAGTGCGGATTCAATGTCTGAGACCGAAGAAGACAAGGTCCAGAACCAGATAGTTTGACAGTACCAAACAATTTGAGCTCTGGACGATGCTGTCTGAAGCTGACTCTGATTGATGGTCATGTATTCATGTTTCCAGATGCCCCCCACTCGGTGTTTGCAGAGCAACAGAATATGGGCGGTAATTCAAAGAAGTGATGGATATATGATCTTGCGGGGAGCAGGACCAGTCAAAGAATTACAAGAATCTTTGATGCATTCTCAAGTTCAATCCAAACGGTCATTGAAACATGGTTCTGCGTTTCTGGGCGTGGTCGTAGGTAAGGAATGAGCTGAACTCATAGCACGAGGTTGCTGCACATGAGTGAGGCAAGACGCATTTACGGAAAAGCTTACAGCAAAGTACACGTCCATAATCTTTCTTTTCCGAGCTTACTACTGATATTTATAGCGTTTCGTTGGCATTCAATGTTTGCGAAGGGCAAGATGCGTGGGACACTCAGCAGTAACATGACGACGGCAGAAGTAGACCCTGGGCCAATCAAACAACTCTGGCCGGTCGCAAGCTCCACTTATTCCAGATCAACATCCGCAGATTTAACGAAAGCAACAAAAGCTCCCAGACCAACAAAGTTGAAACCCCCTCAGAATCGATTTTACAAGCCAACAACACGATGACCCTGTCTAAGATACACAAACCAATCCTCGCGGAAATATCACAGACCAACAAGACGGCATACGATGACGGTCTCACTTCGCCAAAAATTCTCAGATCAACACAGCTCAACCAGAATAAATTTCATCTTGCGAGTAACAAGCCCGCAGACCATTAGGAATAAGGTTTCGCCCCGGAGATGAAAATCTCGGGAAAGGCTGCCCATCTTGCGGCCTGAGGGCCAAACGTGCGACGGTGAGATTGCGGCCTGAAGTGAGGGTATCACAACACAGGGCAGATCAACAGAAAGTTTCAGACCATCAGAAATTTCCAGATCAGCAGAAATCTCCAGATCGACAAAAAACTCCCAGATCAACACCACCGGCCCAAAAGCTCACAGACCAACGAAAAACGTACACAGGCCAACCACTTTGTCAGAGCAGATTAACCACCCAGACCAACCACTCACCCAAGCAAAAGCAGCACAACCTTTCCGTACCAGAAGTGCACAGAACAACGCAGACCCACATTAGCCTCGCCAATTTCCAGACCAACACAAAACGCTTGCAGACCAACACTGCGGATACTCATCCCATCAAAAGCAGCGCCATCCACCTGGTGAACACAAAGGAAGCCCAGGCGAAAGTTGGCAGACCAACACCAGCAGAGTCATTCGAGACTGCGCGTCGCAATTACATTGCCAGCAGCACTGCCAGTCAGCAAAGGGGTCAGTCGATGGTGCGGAAAGTTGATAAATGAAAGGTTCTGGAAAAAGGGAAAATTACTGGAGCACTGGCCAGCGATCAGAAAAGCCTGCCGCACGCATGCGCACTGCGTGGAGGCTGCAGCAATGGTCTGCATGACTCTACGTGACAACCCATCCTTCTCGCAATGTATTGATTTTGTGGCCTTTGGCGGCCCAGATTGCGCTAATGCCGGGGCTCTCGACTTTTGGGATGTGTGCCCCAGAATCCTCCTTGTCAAGTCCGCAACTGCAAACGACGTGGGATCGCGAAGTGCGGGCGTGGTGTTGTTGGTCTGTGCGCTGGGGTACGTATCGGACGGTGCGAAGACAGAATCAGCCAAATTTTGATCTGGCCGGAACAATCGTCCACTGGGTCAAATATCTCATAAAAAACGGCAAGGTAGTCATATCGCGTTTTCCTGAGGACCCCGGCAGTTTCACTTTGAAATACGTGTTGTGGGGTCGTGGCATCGCGACATGTGTTCAGATTTCGGCCAAAATGAGTGTGTGCACCCTCGTTAATGTGTGAATACCGCATAGTCAGCACAGTGCATTTTCACCTACGTCCATTGCGTTGATGCTTTTGAGTAGAATTCCTTAGAGACATTCGGGTTAATACTCCGACTCCCTGGGACAATTTTGCAGTCTTTCGGTCTGTTGGCGCGTTGATCCGAGCCGAATGTGCTGAAATTCTCACCTCGTCGCGCACTTTTCTTTCCCGCCCGGCGAGCCCCACTTCCACGGCCCCACTCAACGGTCGCTGTCGCAAAGGTTTCCGGGCCGCCGGACAGGCATAAAACGAAAGAAATTGCAACAACCTCGCGAACATTCTGCCCCGAACCTGTCACTGCAGAAGGTTTCGATATTTACACGATGCACGCCGCATCCTGAGTCTCACTGTCTTTGTTGCTGCTTATTATGTCTTGACTCGTGCTGGCCATCTCCGGGGCCTAGGCAGGGCCGCCGGCTTCAGCAGGAAGGGAAATTCTCTTGCCAGCTCACGAGTCCTCCGTTGCACGCAGAATGCCCAAGACCCCAAAATGAGATATATGAAGCTATGAGGTGGCATATCACTGAAAATACCCCGTCTGGCACGGTAATTCTTGGCAGCTATTTTCACGCGCCATCTTCCATCCCAGGCGAAGTGCGATCCGTTTCTCACGAATTGAGGATGCGATGGACTTGTTCGAGGCCATGTAATAGACTGTGCCGGGACGAAAGTACATACATGTACAAGTACAAGAAACCTGTACTTGTACATCGAAATCTGTGCAAGCACAACACACCTGAAGAAGTGCATCAGTTCCGCTCGACTTGAATTCTTGGGACTATTTGGTCTACTTAGTGGGTTTTGAAGTCTTAAGACACTGCCGGAGATGTGGAGGAAGCGTGTGCTTCTCCGTTGCACACCCGCAAAGGTGGGTTGAAACGAACCCAACGCAAGTTTAGCTTCGAGAACGTCCGCTATTTTTCCACGACCTCCTCTGACCCTTCAGCCAGATCGTAAGGTATGAGCTGCATCAAAATAATCGTTTCATTTCCTCAGTTTGCTTATTATCTGGCTCACCGTCGAGTCTCTCGAGAAGACGAAATGACAGGCCGGCGACATTAAAGGCAGAGGTGGTCGCATCCTTCACAATCTTTGTCATCTGTATGCATGCAAAAGAGCTGTGGTCAGTGAACGTCGGCTCTGCATGGACGGAAAGGCCTGCTATGAAGGCAAATTTCCTGGTTCGAAGCAACATCCGTCCATCTCTTTACATGCATCGTGTCTCGTCGAGAGGGCTTGCATCCAACAGATTCAGCATGCAAAGTGCTATCGCAAAAAGACATGCTCGTATTCACTTGTACTGTCTCGGACGACGAGAGGTTAAACCTGGATTGCTGACTGAGAAAATGCTGCAGCCTGCAACTTCGCTCATTGACAGATCTCGTAGTCCGGCACAGGCCCGAATCAGCTTCAGTGCTAGTGATACGGGACCCCGCGTCAAGGCCTCTGCGGGAAAAAGTGGGTAACGCCGCTGACGATGGCAGCTTCTGTGAAAAGCTGCCACACACATGCGGGGGCAGGATTTTCACTTACTAGTGATGACTATAACGATCTGCTTAAGACTACAGCTACAGGAGACATCCATATTCACGCTCATCTAATAATTATCCAGTCACGCTCTAAGAGCAGCAAAAGTCTTTCTTTTAACTACTCTTATTTTTGGCCTTAGTTTAAGTATGCCAAATGCGAAATTGGACCTAGGCACGGTTGGTTTGCTTGACGTTGCTGCAAAAGTTCAGCTGAAGATCCAGAGACCAAAAGCTACAACGTCCCACAAGCCCCTTCACTGCAGAAGCCAGACTTTTGATTTGGGCATATTGTACCATTCATTCCGTGTTTCAGCCGTAGTGAAAGTACCGAAACGCATTTCGTGCAAAAAGCGAATCATCTCCTTGAGAGTCTCGTACAGCCGCAGAAGTTCGTAAGCTTTACCTGCACCAACCTCCGCAGTCCAAGACACTGAAATTGTGTCGGTGTGGAACGGAAGCATCGATAGATGGTAATGGAGGCGAAGTAGGTGGAGGTGGCGAAGGAACACTCCTCGATATTTTTGCGCATCCTCAGAAACAAATTCCTCTCCATCCGTTCTATAAAAAACGAGGAAAACGGAATTGAGCATTTCGCTGACTGGCTCGAAAGTCCAAGACAATTTGCCACGACGACCTGTAAAGCAACATTCACGCAAACCTCGAGATAAAATATATGGTTGAACTGATTTTGCAGTCAATGAACGGACGTGACAGGACCTGGTATAAGACCGGAACTGTTCAAGGTAAAGGCTTGGGACGCTGTTAATGATAGATGCCCGATAACAATGACTGCTAGCTTGGGCCTCGGCTATCTAAAACGGCAATTTGTGTTTGATGATTCTGCTCAATGCCACAATGAGCTTACGAGGAGGGTCAGCTGAAATGTTGATGAATGCTTCTTCCCTTCTGAATGTTTTCCTCGCAATTTGCCGCCTGAATTCGCGCCATTTTGACTGCCGTAGAATGTTTTATTGATGAAAATGCCACTGCCATACCCCATTGGGTCGAATGACATTCGGTGTCAACGTTATTGGATTGTTTGGGAATTCCCGTCGGTATGGGCATGTCTCGGCCTGACTCTCGAATGAGGCTGCGTACGGGATTGTCTTACCAAGCAAGCCGGGTTGTGATCGTCACTATGGAGTCAGGTTGAACTGTTGTGGGGAATCTGGGTATGGTTCCTACTTAGAAGATGGGTCCGAGTTCGAGTTTGGGCTAGAGTGATGTATTCAACAACCGAGCACATTATGAAAGACCATAAACCTGCCTTGGGTTCATCCTGTATGGAAGGCCCAGCATATTTCTAGCAAGGTGAATGGACATGAAACTTCACAAACTGAAGTTCAACTGAGTTGACGGAGTAATAAGCCGGTGTGCCTCATCATTGTCCAGTGAACCAGAAACCATCAATTGTGGTGATTGCGATGGCGAGCTTCTGAGTTGCAGGCGCTAATTTACGCTACTCTTGCCGCTCTCGACCTCTTGGAGGGTTCTCTTGGAATCTCTGACGCAGAATTGGTCATTGGAGCTGGAGCAAAAGAATGCGCGGAAGGCTGCGCTCAATATTCCGGTCGCACTCGAAAACTCAAACCAGCTTTGGACAGGCACCCAAGGGAGGAGAAGAACTTACTCGGTCGTAATTACGGGCTTCCGCCTTTTGCCTTCATCTCTCCTTGCACTCGCGATCATGTTCATGTGGCTACAATCTGAGGCACAATCCGTGTCCCACTTGCGCGACCAGTCCCATCGCAACCCAGCGTAACACCAAGCACCTCCTCGCCGTCATTCTGTGTCAGCATGGCTTCGGCGGTATGGCAGCGTCACGTGTGCAAACTCGCAATCCACTGATAAGTGTCCGACGGCCTGGTCTGTGAGGCTTCTCTTTTGCGCCGGCGATCTGCACTGGCCTCTGTCTTCATCGTCGACTGAGGGTAGACCAAAGCTCGATAACGGACGATGATCCAGGCCGATGATCTCTGTGATCCTTCATCCCTTAGCCCCGCAAGTTGGGCAAGAGGTCTGCTAGCAATGCTTGTCCGCTTATCATGATGCCTCAGTTGCCGCATCGATAGTAAGGCGTTTCGCAAAAGCAATTTCCGCCCTCCACCATGCGCCCGCGATTCTGCTTTCAGGCTTTCGGATACATTTTCTTGTCTTGATTGCTCATGATCAAATCTTGACAAATACAACGAAGCCCTCCGGATACCAGTAGTGAAAACCGCTTTTAATCATAGTCAGCCTGCGAATCGTCTCTTGTTCATCCGTATTTCTCCTTGCCCCCTCTCCATATCATAATCTGCGGTACATATATTGGGCCACCATTCAAGCGATACCGACCGATTCTTTCACTTCAGGTGATGGTCTAGCTTTGCGTAGGCCGTGTGGGGTGGGGTGCGCGTGTGTGTTACTACAGTAAGACTAGATAGCGCCAGGGCGATGGCCAAAAGGCCACTTCCGACGGCCACTTCCGACAAACAGTCGTGGAGGTTCGTACTAGGAAAGGACAGGTGAAGCCAGGAGGGTGACGTGTGAAGCATGGATGTTGTCGGTGTAGGTGGACCGTTGTGACAAACGGAAGTGGATGCCGATGGACAAGATGCAAAGTTGGGGTGACGTCTTCCCGTCATCCGCTGAAAAAGGGAGTACGGCGCCGGTGTCCCATGGCCCTCACTCAGATCCTTGGTATCCAATGTGCATGAGAGTCCGTAGCGACCTGGTTGGCCTCATCCTGTGCTCCGGGTTCACGCACACCTGGATGGTCAACGTCATCGGATTCGAAATCTGGCAACGCTTATTCCGTCAGCGAGACCCAAGCACCGGGGTCGACCAGGAAGGCGATGATATGGTGATGTTGGAGAACAGATTTATATGGAACAAGCTGTCAAGGTAGCTGGATATCATCGCGACGCAAGGTCTGGTACTTTAAAAAGGCCCGAAAATCAATCCAAAGAGTATGAAATGCTCTCCGGACACTGGCTACCTCCCCGGCCAATGAAAGTCGCCGAGTGACATGACGAAAGTTCATTTGGGTAGGTACCTGAACCTCCTACTTATGCTCTGTGCAGGTAATAATCTGGCCACCAGGAACCTTGACGGGGTACCTTGATAAGAGTGCAAGCTCAAGGCTCTCGAAGGCAGTCTGCTGAGCCGCCGCGTGAAGTTGTCTGTGCAGACAACTTCAACTTGTCCGTCATGGCGCCAATGAGCCCAGAGCTCTTACGCCCCGGCCAATTGCGAGATGCAGTGGAGTATCGTGTCAAAATCGTCGGATCCCTTGTCCACCCCAACAATGTTGCCAAGGCCAATCCCAAACCAACACTTTCTGGGCAGCTCCGCACGAGAGGTATAGGTTCGATATAACAAATCCTCCAACAGCACATTTAGCCTATATAAGAACGGGGAATCAGGCACGTACATCATCTACAGCAAGGTTGGGAATGCTTGCGAGCCTGCCAGGTACCAGCCAACCACATTCTGATGCCCCGCGACAGGATTACCCTGCACGAGTACCGTGGTAATGATGCACAAGTTACTGCACAAGTGCTTGTACAAGTACACAGGTACCCGCACAAGTACAACCGATTCTGTCCAAGTGCCGAAATCTGGACGAGTGCAACATTGATTAAAGGCAGCCACGCTTGACCCACGGGAACAACGAGTGCCGTCAGTGCCACAAGGGTGAACAGTAATAGGTGGTGCGGCTGAATAGTTGTCAGGCTGGCTTACTGAGGGATTGTGGCTCATGAATGCCTGAAGAGCGCGTAGCTAGTGTAGCCTCCTGGTGTAGGTAGCTAACTTTCAGCTACCCATAGCGCTGTTGGTAGCTAACTTTCAGCTACCCACAGCGCTGTTGGTAGTAGACTTTCGGCTACCCACACCACTTACAGGGCCATCTGACGATTTTAGTGCAACTGAACGGACCACAGTGTGCCAAAAGCTCGGGCTCACTGTAATGGGAGTTTTCTGAAAAGACCCCCCACACACCCAAAGAAAACCCAGTCACCGACGACACTCACCGAAGAACTCTCACTCACCGAGAGTTCGTACTCACCGAGGCTGTGTGCAACCTCAGATCAACACCAGTGCAGTTTTCTAACCCTAACCAGAGGATTTCCAGCAACGGCTTTATGAGAAGTCCTAGAAGAACACCTGCGCGAACGCGACCAGTGCAGGCGGCCCATACAGGCATAATTTTGTTTTGCAAGTCCAACATGGCTTGCTTGTTTATCAAGTTCGCTCATGCAACTGCGAATGCCCCCTGTTTCGGCATTTCCTCGCATTGGGCCAGGCCTGTTGTGGTTAACCCTGTCGGCTGTCTGTTGCTCTGATCGGGCGATTGACATGCTTTGGGGTCGATGAGCGCTTTCCGCCGGGCTGATAATGGGCCATCATCGTGGGATCCGTCGACCAGATCATTTCGCAAGCCAAAACGCTTCTTGTTCGTACGATGTACGTATCTCTGTCCAGTTCTAGGCAAGATTCTTGGGAGCGGGAAGGTGATGCATTGAGGCAGAATCAAATGTGACGATTTTCTTGAGCAGGCCATCTTTCACGGCACGTCCTCCCTGACGCAAAAAGAAGTCCTTTGCTTCTTGCAATCGTGCTTCCTTCCTGGTTTCTAGATCTCTGGGGCTTGGTCTGCTTTGTTGCTGATGAAACATGCCACGGAGCCGACATGGCGCAGGGATGATAACGCCGATGTCCCACTTAATGCCGCCTCCCAGACGGAGCCCCACCCCGACCCCGTGTCCGCCGGCATAACGTGGGAATCACGGAGGATCGCGCATTCATAACGAAACATCTGCGGAAGAAAAGTGACACGCAGGAGAAGTCGCTATGCAAAGGAATCGTGCGCTCGTCAAAGTCCCGTGGAGATGGAACGCGGATAATTTCAATAACTGGCCCCACAGATGCTCATCTTACGGCATGCATGACAATTGGTTGGATGAATTAAGCGTGCAGCATCTCAAATTCCGGCACAAACATCGGCAGTTTTGTCGCCGATGACCCGAATACTAAAGCCAACAAGGTCGCGGAACTGCTCTCGTTTGCCCGTTCGACTCTATGCATTTGAACAACTTCGTTTGCGATTGTGACTCATATTATCACACAGCATAGGCCGCATTCTTCATCAAGGTGATGGTGGGCGCAGCACTTGATGATTATATAAGAGTGTGTGCCTTGGTGGTCTGGCTTTCTTTCTGCCAGAACACTACGTCACTGGAGCGTTCTGGCTTTTCTAGGCCAGACCATCAAGGTCGCGTACTTTGCCAGGACTGTGACCGAAACAGTACCACAGGCATGCGGGCCCCATCACGCGTCAGATAACGACCTACCTGGTTGTGACTCTCATGTTTATTCCGAGGGTTTTGGAGCAAAATTTTCTTTGGCCTGGTTTGAGCCTTTAGATCGAGATGATTTGGGATTGATGGCAACTATAGACGTAAACAGATTTAGCACCAAAAACATCGCTGATGCCGCGCTTTCTAACCATCTTCATGGATTCCAAATGATCCATGAATGCTGCTGCCATAGATATGACCTTGAGTAAGCTAATTTCCTAGTAGATGAACCTCTATGCAAGCGCTCAAGTGCCTTGAATTCGACGTGCCTACTGTGTCTGCAAATGCTCTGCTTGTGGCCGGCTGGGTCAATTGCAAGCCCGTGTGACGGTCTTTTGAAGCTTGGCCGCGAGGGATGGACCTTGCGGCATCATGGCTGAATCGGCCTCGTGGGATGAAGGGAGAGCCAGGACAGCTCGTCCGGCTTCCAGTCGTTGCCTAGGCCATAACCCCCTACCAAATGCAATTGAGTCTAGGACTTAAAAGTTTGCTCACAAGCTTAGGCCCAACCTAGATTGAAATCTATGTGGTTTACATGGCATTACCTTGCATTGCAGAACGTAACCACGTGTGCAGATCGCCGCACCTATGTGAAGCAAACCCTAGAAACTCGTGTTGGGTCTCAACACAAATCTCATCAGGACTGTGATTCTGAGTCATATTAACTTTGACTGATTTGTGTATTTGTATTGCATCCCGGTCATACTGATGGAGTGCCCTACCTTATTGCGACCCTCAAGGTGACAGTGAGAAGACTTCTCGCAGATGGCAAAGTGGAAGTGCTACTGAAATACTTCATCTATTTATCAAGGATGTTCAACTGCGAAGCTCGGATAGTCTTCGTATTCGTAGTCCTCCGGAGGTCACCCAAAACATGTCCTCGATTCACACGTGCAGTGAAATGTACCACACCAACAGCGCAAGTTTGACCAAGAAGGAAACGCAAACACTTCAACCGGCATTGCCATTGAATCAATGTCACTTCCATACTCTATCGGAACTCGAATTCGACCCCGAAGTCAAGCGATGTAATCCAAAGCCTCCGGAAACTGTCATTATCATGTGTCCCAGTTCCAATGTCTCTCGCGACCGTTGCAGTCTCAAGTTGACCAATAATCTACGAGACTCACACGTCAAAAGTCAGCATAGACCATTCACAGCTCATTGCATCAGGCATGAGGTCCGTTAAGCTGGGTTGTTCGTGGAGAACTGAGTAGTCAGCGACTTTGCGTTGCGTTTAGCTACCAAATGTTGATGAATGAGAAGCAAGCCAAATGACAAAAAAGCTACGGCTCAAGGCACGGGATTGATAAACTGAAGAAAGTCAGAAGGTCTCCACAAGCATGCATGCAACCAGTGAAGCTGCCAAATCCGATGAAAGTCCACTCCGAACTTGTGAAAAGAGACTCCTTCACCACGAAAATTGCTCACGTAAGTTTGCTGACCATGAAGGGGCAAGGGAATGTCTGATGACTGTTTCCACAGGCTCCGTTGTTGTTTCTTTTGCAGTCATAGAAGATCATTTAGCTGCAATGATCCAGCCTTTGGTGTGAAGAGCCGGTGCATGTATACTTAAAATTCCCCATAGGTAACCATGTAGGTATATATCTATAGAAACTATAGATATTAATGGGGACCTATTAAGTAAGTAGGTACCTATAGGGTATAAGTAATATAGATTATATAGGTAATAGATAGATAGATAGTATTTACTAGATAAATATAATATTATAAGTATAAGTAAGATAGATATCTAGATAGGTATTAATAGGTTTATAAGTATAATATTAAGATAAATACTAAAAAGCTAATTTTAAATAATTAGATTTTCTTAAAAGTAATAACTAATTTTTAAGACTTTCTATAAGGTAATAACTAATTTCTAACTATAAAAATGAAATTACTATAATTAATTATTATAAAATTAATTAATAGAAATTATCTCTATTAAGACTAGCTAAACTTTCTTAAATGTTTCTCTAGTAAGCTTTAATTACTCTTAACCTCCTAAATACTATTATCCCTAAGTTATCTTTAGATTAACTCCTATATAACTAAGTATATAGATAATAATAATAAGCTTAATAAAACCTAAAAACTAAGCTAAGAGATATTTTACTATAAAGTTAGAAGAGATAATAGAGGTATAATAGTTAATCTCCCTACCTATATAAGAGGGAGATTACTAATATCTATAGTATCCTCTAAATCCTTAGAGCTTATAACTTTAATTAAATCCTCTTAAATAGTAAGAAAAGATTAAAACACCTTAATATCTATAAATAATATAAGTTTTATATATTTTAAAGTATACTAAAAGGTCTCTTAGTGATTAATTATAGTATCTTTTATATTATAGTTATCTAATAAGAATAGCTCTAACTAGCTAAAGTTTAACTATATAGACTAATATTACTTAATAATAAGAACTAAATAACTTTAGATTATAAGAGGGTCTAAATTAAAATATAAGTAGTAGTAAGTATACTAACTATAACTAAATATATATTTAAGTAATATTAAGGTTAAAAGGATATATAGGAAATCTTATACTATATAGTAGATATTTATAAAGATTAATATCCTATTAAAGTAGCGCTAAAAGCTAAGGTATAACTTAGTATAGCTTTTACTTAGAGAACTAATTAGTATACTAATATATAGCTTTTAGAAAGAGAGGAAAGCTTATATTCTCTAGAAAAAGCATTTAAAACTTCTTATAATCTAAAGTAAGGTTAGGTAGGATCTTAGAGAGTAGGTGTTAGCTCTATAATTAGTATAAAGGGATTAATATAAAAGGATATATAATTTACTTAGATATCTAGACTATAAAAAGCTTATATAGCTAGACTATAAATAGATTAAGAGGACTAATTATTAGGTTAAAGGTTATCTTATAGTATTTAAGTATAATAATATTATTTATAGATATTCTTAAAATAGTAAGTAATACTCTCCTAAATAATATAACTATAATATTAATCTAAGCTAATAAAGTGAGGGTTAGGGGAGTTACTTTCCCTTTTATATAAAGGTGAGAGTAGTAAGATAGTCTTATAAAGCTTAATATTATCCTGCTATAACTAGAGGTATTTTTTAAGCTTTATATAAGTAGCTTAAATACTAGCTAAGAGCGGCTATATCTAGTGGCGATTTTTAATAGAAAGTTATTAGTTTACTACTCTTTTATATATGTTTAAGTGCTAAATAATAACCTTTAATATACTTAAAGTCTAGCTGAGATCTACTCTATTTTAACTAACTTCTATAGTAGTAAAAAGGAAAGGCTTAGTAATATTAAGTATTATAGTAAGCTAAGTTTACTTATTATCTAAGACTATAAACTTAGTATCTATAGGGTAAATCTTAAACTAGTGAGTAATAGCTGCTTTAAGCTTAATAGTATATAAATATATTAAGGTTATTAAGTTCTATTAAGTCTTTATGTTAAGGATTAGTTATTATAGTTTTTACTTTAAGTCTATATTCCTCTATAAATTAAGAAATCTCTATAACTTTATTAGGTTATGCTTTAAAGAGATTATTAGCTATTATATCTATAAATAGATTAGTATAAAGGATTATTATAAATTAATATAAAGAAAAAAAACTTTAGTAATTATAGTTAAAATTAAAATCTCCTTAATACTCTTAAGTTTAGCGTTAAGATCTTATAAAACCCTTATAACTTATTTAACATTATCTAATAGTTCTACTGCTTAAGTATTCCTACTTATAAGTAGTTTATTATCCTAGGTCTCTAAATTATTAGAGTTATTTTTAGAGTTCTTATTAAGATTACTTTCTGCTAGTTAATATACTACTTAAGTTAAAAGTAGGTTTAAGATTAAAAGAGATTTATATAGCTCTCTTATAACTAAATTAAAGATATAGGTGAAGTAATGAATATACTTAATTTTTAAGGTATATATATTAAATCTTAATATATACTTTTAGGTAAAGGTAGTAAGAGAAAAGTTATAAGTATTATTAGTAGTTATATAGTTAAATTATAATAATTTAAAGAGCTTTAGCCTTTAAATTATATTAATAATATAGTAAGTAATAATATCTAACTTATACTTCTCTTTAATACTAAGTATACTTAGTAGAAAAGTATATTAAATCTAATTTATATTAATAAAATAGTATATTATACTTAGGAGTATAGCTTTCTAACTAGGTGTAGTCTATATATTAATAGTGAGGGAGATTTTTAACTTTAGGATAACTTTAGAGAGTACTTAATCTTAAATTAAAATTACTTTAGCGTAAATAAGATTTAAAATAGTTAGAGGTAAGAGAAAGCAAAAAGAAAGATTTAGCTACTTAATAAAGACTTAAAATATAGGTTTTATAATACTATTAAAGGGAAGATAGCTCTTAATAATAAAGTATAGAAGAGCTTTAAGAGTTTTTTTAGATTTAGATCCTTTAGAAATAATTTAAAATAAAAAAAGATTAGTATAAAGGATTATTATAATTAATAATTATAAAATAAGTTATAACTAACGCACTATATAATATCTATTATTTAACCTCTTATAGGGGTATAGAACCTATCCTTTTATACCTTCTTTATATATATTAAGGATAAATAATAATTCTTTATAGAGGATATACTTTATACTTTAGGGGAAATATAGTTAAGAGTTATAGAGTAAACCTTATATATAAGGATTAGCTTACTATTAACTAAAACTATAGTATTAAAGAAGTATTACTAAATATCTACTTTTTAATTATTAGAATTCTATATTTATTAGCTCCTTAAGAGTTAAGCATCTTAATCCTCTAATAACTATAGTTTAAAAAGTAGTATAATAATATATTATTTATACTACTTAGTCTAAAACTACTAGTTTTAGAAAGAGGGATTAGAATTATAAAGAATAACTATACTACTATAAATAAGTTTATAGTTAGTAGGAGGTTAAAAGAATATAGTATTATTATTATCCTATATAAAGCTACTAAAGCTTAAAGGAGGAGGAGATACTATAGCTATGAGAAATATAAAAAAAGAAGTTTAAAATAAGAAAGAGTAAGAATTTTAAAAGTATTATTATAAGATAATTATTATAAATAAATACTATAAGGTTTTAAAACTTATAAAGAGAAATTTTATTAGCTTACTAAATACTAAATAAGTAGAACCTAATATTTCCCTATTCTTATACTAATATTTATTTCTATTTATAATTTCTCTATACTATATTATTATACTGCCTATATTATTATAAACTATTCTATCTACTCCTTAATTTTTAAGGAGGAAGAGTTAGGATATTAAAATTTCTAAAACTCTAGATACTTCTTCTTATTAGATATAGTTACTAAGTTTAGATAACTAATTATCTATCTAATTAAACCTTAAACTACCCCTACTTTTATTTATAATATAAGTAGTAAAGAGGACTAATAATAGAAAGCTACTTAAGCTAAAAGCATAAAAAGCTTTATAGTAAGGAGTGTAAATCTAAGTTAGTATGAAAAAGAAATATAGGTTTTATACTAGAAATAAGTTTTCTTACGCTTAAATTAGATTATATAATAAATAATAATTATAGTATATACACTTTAGGAAATTTAAAAGTAGTAAAAAGTAGTATAGTCTGCTATTACTAAATAACTTTTTAGTTATTTTATACAAGAGGTTATATTTAGTATTAAGCTAGATATCTAATTTTAATTACTTATAATTAAGGTGTTATAAGAGGTAGTAGAATTATTTCTTATAATGATTTTAGAGAGTAAGTTTTAAGATTATATATAATAAAATATACTAAAAATAAATAGATATTAATCTCTATACTATCTATACTAAATAAGTAATATTATAGTAAAAAGATATTCACTTATTATAAGATCTTAGTAAGCAAATAAGGATATAAGTAAAATATCTAATATAAGGTAGCTAGTATTAAGATTACTATAATATAAATTATTATAATTTAGATTAGTATAATTTAACTATTAATATTCCTTAATATAAAGAAAGTATTAATTTAATAAGCCTATCTACTTAAACTCTAAAGTAATATAGAAATTTATAACGTTTATATTAATTTAACCTTAGTAGAAGTATACTATTAGAGCTATAGAGTTAAAGTCCTCAAAAACCTTAAGAAAGCTATACTTATAAAGTAATATCTTAAGAACTAATAAGATAATCATAAAAGTCTTCTTATACTTCTAAATAATATTCTAGAGGATATATATATTCTCTATAGCTATAAGACTAATTTATTCCTATATCTTTACTAGTCTAAGAAATAAGATTTAGTCACTTTACTTATTATTTAGGTATAGAGTAATAATATCTTAGATTATCTTATAGATAGGAACGCTATACTAATAATACTTCTTAGAGGAGTTATATAAAGTATAAAATCTAAATATATAAGTGAGAATAAGTATCTTTATAATATTTTAGATTTTAAAATATATTTAATAAGAATTATAATATATAAAAATTATTTTTAATATACTAAAAGAACTTCTTTATATAGACTTAGTAGTTAAGCTTAATAGAGGTATCTTTAGCACTTTTTAAGTTTTAATAAACCCTAAGGATACTAAAGAGAAAGATCTTAGTAGTAGAGAGTAATTTCTAGAGGAGGGGAATAAAGTAGCTTCTACTTATAAGACTAATCTTTTTAAATAACTCTTAGGTATTATCTAGGAATTAATAAAGGTAGGCTAGCTTAGCCTAAAAGAGCTTTAAGTAATTAATCTAAAATAATCTAAAAGAAAAGTACTTAAGAACCTTTATATTCTATAATTCTATTAGTTTATAATAATCTTTTATAATAACTATTAAAACTTATATGCTATATCTTTTAATATATTATATTAACTACCTCTCCTACTATAAGTAAAGTAGCTAGTATATTTATTATAGTAATTATATCCCTATTATTATATATAACTATATTAACTATATTATTCTTATTAGCTTTAGTAAACTCTATATCTAGAATATTATTATAGAGAGTAGGATCCTCTTAAGTAGTATAGTTAGTATTATACTATAATAGATAATTACTTTTCTCTATATTATAATAAGTTAGAATAAAGGAATTAGAGTTTAAAAATAAACTTATTAAGTAAGATTAACCTTATCTTTCTTAGCTATCTTAAGAATAACTTTACTATTAGCTATTATATTCTAGTAAGTATTAGTCTTCTAAAAAGCTTTAATTTTCCTATACTTCTACTAGTTAATTACTACTTTAGCTTACTTAAAGTTCTTCTATACTTTAAATAAATTCTTTATATATTTATATACCTTTATAGTGTTAGGATTATCTAAATAAATATTATTAGCTTTATACTTCTTACTAGTACCTAAGCCTTAAGGGTAGTTTATTTATAAGGTTAATATAAATAATTAATATAACTCTTAAAAAGAATATATTATAACTAGAGGTACCTAATATATCTATCTTTAGTAGCTTAGATAGGTATATTAGATATAAAAGAGAGAAAGATATTATTATTAAAGTATAGAAGGAAATATAAAAATATAAAGGTTTAATTATTATTATTATTATATTAATAGAAGAGAGAAGAGATTTAGAGCTTATAGATTAGTATTTATAATTTTATAATAGGAGAAAGAGTAAGAGTGAATATATAGAAGGAGTAATAGTAAATAGAGTTTCTAGTTGCTTTTTCTAAGGAAGGTATAATATAAGATAATAAATATTCTTTAATACTTAGAAAGAAGTTATAATATAAATATAAAGGTTATACTAAAAAAAGTATAATAGTTCTTTCTAATTAATATTATAAAGTTTTTTATTAAAAATAACTCTCTTTTTTATACTCTTCTACTATATTTAAACTATAAATATTACTAAGATAAAATTCCTATATTATCTTATTTTTTAACTTTTTATTTAAATCTATATCTCTAAATAATACTACCTAAATGCTAAAGTTATATTAACCTTAGTAGTATTAGCTAGAGAGTAAAGTAGTAAAAACTTAGCTATAAGTTAGATTACTTTAATTAATTATTATAATTCTAATATTTTTTAGGTTGCACCTTTTAAGAAATCTAAAAGCTATAGAAGACTATTAACCTTTTTATTCTAAAGTTACTATTCTAATATCTAATATATAAGATTACTAATAAGTATTATATTAGTTTGAGATTTTAAGTAGCTATAATTAAAGCAGTATAGGAATCTATAGAGCAGCTCTTAATATTAGTATTTAAGAGTAAGTATTTTTATTCTATTTTAAATCTATATTTATATTTTTCTAGTAATAAACCTAGCTATAATTCATACTAAACGTTAAACTATTAAGAGAGAAGATATATAGTTTATTCGCTAAATTAGAAAGATAGCTTAAGGCCTTAGGATATCTTAAGTAGGTAACTAAATAAATATAATATTATATTAGATTTTAAAATAAATATTTTTATTAACTTTAATTTAATTATTATTCACTATAAAACTATATATTATTTAACTTCTAATATTATAAAAATCTAAACCTTAGAAATAAGATATACTTAAAGTCCTTAAAGTTAAAGCTTAAATTTTAAAGTAGTATAGATTATTAATAAAAGTTATAATTTAAAAATAGTAACTAAAATATAATATAATTAAGTAATAATGATTATATTATATTAAAATAATAAGACTTTATATATAGACTAACTTATAACTAATAGATAAAAAGAATAAATATTCTAATATTTCTAAATTAAACCTTTAGACTTACCTTAATTTAGAAGCGTAAATCTATCTTATATAAAATCTTTTATAACTAGTAGGTAGACTTATTATACTAACTAAATTATAATAATTATTTATTTTAACTTAAAGGTAAACTTATTATACTAATTAAATTATAATAATTATTATTATATATCTATATTAGTATATTTAGCTTTTATTATCTAAGAATAATTATATAGGTCTTTACTATTTCCCCCTTATTTTTTCTTAGCGTTTATTATAAGCTATATATACCTTCTTCTTATTCTTATATAATAATAAATTATCTATTACTTATATTATTACCTTACTCTACTATAGTAAGTATATAATATATAACTTAGGCCTTATAACTTTATATACTTAATTCCTATCCTACTATTATAACGCTATTATATTTCTAGATATATATAATATATTATCTACTTTTATTTATTAATTATCAATATATAAGAGATTAAAATAGCTAATAGAGATATTAAGATATAGCTTCTAGGTGTTATATATAAGGTTCTATAGATCCTTTACGAATTTAATATCTTTATTTAAATTACTAAAAAGTAATATTCCTATTTCACCTAACTAAGATAAGATAATATATTTAGCTTATCCTAATTCTACTATATAAAACCTTTTATAGCTATAATATATAATATCCTTATTACTAATAATAGATATAAATATAATAATCTATTTATAATAATCTAGATAGTAATATAAATTTATAAGATATAAACCTTATATATTCTATTATAATACTCTTAAAGTAGTAATAAAGGATAAGTTAAAATTATTACTAAATAATTTATATAATATATAGTAGCTATAATAGTAGAGCCTTATAACCTACTCTTATTAGGTAGATTTAATATATCCTTAAGAGTAAGTAAAATTCTATTACGCTTAATAAAATTAACCTCTATATAAAGTAGCTTATTATATATAACGTTTATTTATAATAATCTTTATAAGCTAGAATTAATATTTAAATAATATCTATAATACTTCTCTACTATCTTTAAATATTCTATTAATATTATATACTAAATAAAGTATATATATCTTAATATCTTATACTTATAAACTACTCTTTAAGAGTAAGACTACTATATATACTTAGTATATACTATATCACTTTTAGAGCTATATCTTATCTATCTACCTCTATATAAAGGTATTCTCTTTAGATAATCTATTAGAAATAGTATAATATATAAATCTATAATAAAATAGCCTCCTATAGCTATATATTAATATTTAAGACTTTAAGGAGAGTAATACTAACCTAAAGATATAGCTTATCTTATATTCCCTCTTATCTAATAGAAGAGGATAATTACTAAATAATAAAGTATATCTTAATATATATATATTTATACTTTATCTATAATTATAATAATCTAATTATATTAATCCTATTTCATTAATATACTCTATAATATTAAGATTTCTAAAGTAGTAAATATTTTATTCTAATAGTTTAATAAGAGCATATAAACTTAACTTAAAGAGATACTATATATAAGTATATAAACTAATTAGTAATTTAATATAGTAGCTAACTAACACTATATATTATTCTTATTTTTACCTTATTCACTTTATATAATTAGTAAGTAATAATATAGTATCCTTACTTTATATAATTCCCTATCTATCTTATTTAGATTGCTATCCCTACTTATAATAATATATTTATTATAACCCTATTTAATATAAATCTACTATACTATTAAATATTTCTTAAGTAGTAATTATATAGTACTGCAGTCCCCTATTAAATATATATCCCTAAAGCTAAGCTCTCTATTAGTAAGAAATCTAATAATATCGCTAAGCTGTACCTATTAACCTTATAAAATCTTATTTATACTTATAACTACTATCTATTATCCTTAATAGTAATATATTCCTCTTAGATAAGTAGCTAGAGATATTTTTATATCTCTATCTACTACTAAACTATATCTTTAATCTCTAAGCGCTAAGTATTATAATAAGTTTATAGCATTAAGGAGTTTAATAAGTATATTCTATCTTAATTATAAAATACTATTAGCTAACTATTTTTTACCTTTAAATACCTCTATTATATAGATTAGTAAGCTTCTATAGGTTACTATTAAAGTTAATATAAACTTTAGTGAAGCTATTATACCTAACCTACTACTACTCTATCTAATAGACTATTAATAATCCCTATTTTCTGCTTATTTTTATAAATAAACTTCTAATAAGAGTATATAATATTAGTTAAACTATAAATTTAGCTATTTTAATATTAACCTTTTTATCTTCTTTTATAATTTATAATAATTCTTTATAATAATTCTTTATAATAATTCTTTATAATAATTATTTATAATAATTATTTATAATAATTATTTATAATAATTCTTTATTAGTATTTTTAAAGTCTTATTATATTTATAAGTAACTAGGAAATAAATTATATCTTATTCTATCTATATATACTTTATACTCCCTCACTCTTTATTAATATTAAATCTAAGTTTATAAACATTTTTATTATAGATAGATTAATACCTTCCTATACTTTTAGATATATATATTAAAGTAGTAGTATCTTAAAAATAAGTAGGATAATATAAAGTAATCCTCTATACTTCTAAATTATATCTTAGAGTAGATATATATTATCTATAGCTCTAGTTCTAATTTACTCCTATATCTATACTAATCTAAGAAGTAAAACCTAGTTATAAGCCTTATTATTAAAGTATAGATTAATAATATCTTATATTATCTTATGAATTAGAATATTAAAATATACCTAATACTTCTAGCTATAATTACTTATATAGAATCCCCTAAGATAAATAATTATATAATAAGATATATTCTAAAACCTTATTATCTTTAGTAATTTAAGTTTTAGTTATAAAATACTTTTATATATACTAAATTTACTTTTACTTTTAAACCTTTTATTTAAGTTTAGTTAATATATCCTTTATAGTATTTAGATTCTAGTAATAACCTAAAATAAAAAAGAGAAATATCTCTCTTATACTTAGGAAATCCTATATAGCTAGGATTACTTAGTTACTCTTTATAAGTCTTAAGTTATAAAATAACTATCTAATAGAGTTTAAGAATTAATAAAAGATTAAAAGCTTTATCTATATAAGTTCTAAAGTATTAAGCTATATTACTCTAAAGATTTAATACTTAGAAACTTTTATTTACTATATTAAGTTTATTATTATAAAATCTTTATTAATATATTTTAAAACTTATTAAGTTAATCTTCTTAGGAATATTATTAAGCTCTTCTTATAGTATAGTAGTAGTAGCAGCTTAATTCTTAACTTATTTATTATTACTATTAAAGTAGTTATCTATATATATCTTAATAAGTTAATCTTCTTCTATAAGCTCTATATTAAAAATATCTTCCTAAATAGATTAACTATTATTATCTTAAACTAATAACTATAATAATCTTATAATCTCTTTTAACTTAAGAGATTATACTTAAAATAGATACTTATTTTTATTTATACTATAAAGAGTTAGAAAATTAGAATTTAAATTTAGAAATCTACTTACTAATCTAAATATATAGCTTCTATAGTCTTATTCCTTAAAGCTTATTACTCTTTAGGCGTTATATTTAGGTATATTAAAGTTTTCTTAAGAGATATCATTTTCTTTTTAATCTACTAGTTTAAAGCTAATTAAAGGTTATAGACCTTTTTCTTAACCTTATTTATCTTCTTAATATATTTCTAATACTTTATAGTATTTAGATTAATAGAGTAGTTATTATTAGCTTTTCTCTTCTAGCTAGCACTAGAACCTTATAGCTAGCTTACTCCTTAGGTTAGTATAAATAATTAGTATAACTCTAGAAAAAAATATACTATAACTATAAAGTAAATTTAATATTATTATATAAATCTTATATATCTAAAATATTACCTCAGAAGAAAAGAATTTATATTACTTCTAGTTACTCCTTCCTAAAATTAAATAAATTTAATTACATTATATTTAAATATAATTATATTTAAGGAGTAAGTAAAAGAAGGAGGAGAAAATCTTTTTTAAGTTTTTCTTACTTTTATAGGTATATACTAACTAAGTTAGTAGTATTAGCTAGTAATCTAACTGTATTAAGAAATTAGCTCCTAGTTTATACTTCTAATCTTAGTTTATACTTTTAACTTATATCTCTAAATCTATCCTCCCTTAATCTTAGCTTTCTTCTCTCCTTAATATATCTTTAACTTACTATAGAATAAGGTTAGTTTTATTTCCTCTCTTTATTTTTATCCTCTTTACTAATATTTATCTCTCTAGATACCCTCTAAGTTAAACCCCCCCTATTACTACTACTATAGTAACCCTAATAGTACTACCTAAAGAACTAAGTAGTAGAAACTAAGCTATAAGTTAGATTACTTTAATTAATTATTATAATTCTAATATTTTTTAAGTTATACCTTTTAAGAGATTAAAGAGTTATAGAAAATAACCTATCTTCTACTCTATAAGCTCCCCTTTTAGTATCTTATCTAAGAGATATATTAGACTATAGAGCTAGCCTAAGAGGGTTATTTCACAGCTAAATCTCTTTAAACTCTCTAAAAGTCTACTAAGTTACTCTTTATTTCTATTTTTAAGAGTAAGTATTTTTATTCTATTCTAAACTTATACTAATAGATTTCTAGTATTATATTTTACTACTTTATATACTAGTTAGGTTACTCTAATAAAGAAAGATATAAAGCTTATATAAGAAATCTGCTATATATCTTAAGATATAAGCTATAGCTAGTATAATACTACTATATAGTATAAGTTATCTATTATTTTATAATAATTATTTATACTAACCTCTTTATTAGGTATTTATACTTATAAAGTTAGATATACTCCTACTAATAATTCTAGTATTATTATTATAAATAATACTAAAGCTTAAAAAAGTTTATATTACTAACCCTAATAATAAAACTAATATTTAGAATTAATATAGTCTATAAATAGTAGATAAGCCTATAGATAGCTATAAGAATAAATAAATATTCCCTATATAATTATAATACTTCTTTTAATTTTTATTCCTTAAAAATAAATATTATATATAATTTACTATTAAATTTATTATAACTATTTATCTATAGGGATAGATATTTCTTATATCTATATATACCTTTAACTATACTTATAGAGATCTATAACTCAAAATCTATACTATAGATTACCTATACTACCCTACCTAAGTGCCTAAATATCTATAAATATCTATAGGTAGGATATTTTTAAGCCTAGGTGCATAGCCTAATATATTATATAGATTAATTAAATGATAACTAATATCAGTTAACAGTTAAAAGAATCTTTCTTATAACTTATAGTAATTCTAGGATTTCAATCAGAGGCTCCTAAGAAGCAAGAAGCGAAGTGGGCATGTATCCTTCTCAAGCCACGCAGCCTTATCTTAAGCATCAACTCCATAGACTGAACGATTCTTGAGGAATAATTAATAAAGAAAGCGGGCTTTACGTGAGATCGGCGTTGTGGAACAGAGCATAACGAGAAAACTTTAAATCGCATTTTAAGTGAAGATTGAAATAGCATAAGCATATATTGTATCTGCATAATGCTGCTTATTTAGGATCTAGTGGAATTTTCGGTAGCTATAGAGTCACCCTTAAATCCCTTAGCTCTCAAAAGGATAGATAGTCCGTTCGGGAGGAGGTAGAGGTGTGACTACATTGACGCCGTCCTTTCGAGCCAAGCCTTCCTTCTTTCGAAGACGCTTTCTGGGGAAAACATAAGGAGCCTGTGAGGGCAGATGGGCGATGTTCAAGCCTTGAGATGTAGTGTCAGGGTGTCTTTCTCTCTCAAACAGGCTGCCCCGTGTTGCGTAGCGCGCGCGTCCGCAAATCCTCATTCCTGGACGCTGGAGGTAGGATGGACTACTTTCGAAACTTTTGACTCATTACTTCGTTCCTGGGATCGCCGGCCGTTTGCTTGGCTGCACGAGTTAACGCTCATGCTGAGTCCACGTCTGTTGATAAATCATGACAAATACTCGCGCTTGAACTTCGACTTGCACATCTACTAAATTCTTTCTACTCTGGTTCTGATGCTTCAGGGCAGTGTCAATCTGCCATTCCAGTATCGATGTTACCCGTTTCTGCAACAATGATCTCCTTGGAAGTCCGGTGTTATTGCGAACCTATATTAACCAGTGTGGCGCATCCAACAAGGGGCCTTTAAAGCACCAGATAGTCGCAAGTTATCTTTGGAGCATTGCATGTCAAATTCAAGACCGCAGTTGTAGGACTTCCCTTTCAAAGCTCCATGTTTAGGTACGCAACACTGCCCGGCACATTCATTTGGTTGTGGGACTTGCTTCTAACTGAACCATCAATTTGCAACCGACAGCAGTTAGATTGACTTGCAGTCATGAGGGAGCACACCACAGTCGCTAAGCACCAGCCCTTATTATCCGTCGCACGAGGGCCCCTCGATGTTTCCACGCAAGAACCTCCAAATACCCCTGGCGCAGACTGTAGCAGGAAATAGTCTGATTCAATGCAGTACTACCCCGCTGAAAGAAATGATGGTGTAAACCCAATGAGCTAACCATTATATGCATGTCGCCATACTGGACAGGGTCTGGCGCCCCACTCTGCCCGGACCAAAGCATTTGACGTTTGGTTTACGCATGACATGGACGAACACAAACGTTCCTCAGCAGCCATGGCCCAGTCCTAATAGAAGTACACCGATAATTGTCCGTCTTGGCTAATGTAAGTTGAGGACTTGGCGGGATTTGGCGTCTGGCACCCCGCGAGTGGATTCGCGTCAGTTTCGCAGTTGTGAAGGTTTGCGATAAAGAATTTGGTGTTTCTTCCGGTCGAAACGATAAGTATAGCCTGCGTTTGCTAACTCTTTTCCAGGTTCGCGACGAAAGCCGTTGTGTTTGAGACAACTTCTTTCAGCCAGATTCATTGTCTAGCGCTTCAAAACTATCGGGACCTTTGGACTCTGTTCACGACCCTTGCAAAGGACTACTTCGTCACCCTTGGCCTGGATGATGGGACAATAGTTGAACAAGAATCAATATACGGGAGAAGCTTGAGGCAGGTTTGGAACACATAAAGCTCGCCATTTCATGAGCTCTCTCTGCGAACGTGGGGACGAGGCTCTAGGCGTCCTTTGCAGCTGAAGGATCTCATTACCAACGAGTTGACTCTTCTGCAGCTAATTGAATATTAGTAAATAGCGCCTAGCATATTGCACAATACATCCGTCTGTAACTATGCCTTGACAGTGTTCAAAAGACCGATTGGCAGTCTAGTATTGGGGCACCGGGTGATTCCATGATTCATGGTAACGGAGCAGATGCATTGCGCACCCAAGGACAACTAGATTCGCCCCCAAAGAACGATCTTGAATACCAAACGCATATGAGAGAACTCCTCTCCTCAGCAAATGTCCGCCCCTTTTCTCCCAGCTTCAACAATGTCCTGAAACGTGAGCCTCATTGCAGAACTGCCTCTCTAAATCCGCCCCGGGTGGAAGTTGCAAGTCCAAACAAAGTCTCATCTTCACGTTTCACATCCATGAACAGTTTCTAAGTATTCTTTGAACATATGAAGAGTGTGCCTGACAAGTCAATTCCCCAAGCTAATGTATCTATCTCCCGTTCGGGCCTGACTCACTTGCCGTCACTCCAAGCAAGACACCTTGACAAGTGCAGCCTGCGCAAGCATCGAAGCACTTACTTGATGTGCTACGGTGCCGTTCAAGAGATAAGAGATTGGTTGCGGTGACGTTGGACAGAGAGGCGTGACACAGTGTCACCCAAAATCTCTGGAGAGCAATTTAAGTTGTGTGTGTGTACGTTGCCAACATTGTTCAATGGCTTTGCGAAAGATTGTGAAGGAATGAGGTAGCAGAAGCTGACGGGTAGAACAGGTACCCCTTTTGGTTAGTCTATCCCATGGCCCGCCCATCCTGCACAATTACAGCCTTTTTGTTGCCAGACCGACAGACAAAAAACCACAAAGGTGTTGGGGACCTGGCGATATTGAGACACGTCTTTCCACACCTGCCGTGAGACTGCATCGGGGATGACAGGATGAATCCGAACGTTTGCACTTTTTATATTGCCATAGCGGCGACGCGTAGCCCTCCGATAGAGGACTTGAAACAAGGATATGAGAGGACCAAGGTCATCATAGATATCGTTCTGCGTAGCCGATCAGGAATAGGGTTAACAACACGTTTGAAAATCAAAAAGCTAATGTCGATTGTCCCCGGGATAATAATGCAACCGCGGCTGCCCATCACACGTCAACTTGCACGCATGAACGAGTCGTTCAAAGCCGTTGAGCACAACATGGCTGGCATGCTATTGATTTGTTCCAGATGTTGTAAAGGTCCAGTCGGCAAGTAATCGTTCAGATGTACTTCCCATTAGGTCCACCCTCATTGGCGCAAGGCGGCGGATCAGGTTGCAAGCACACACAATTGAGAAATCGCCGCTTGTTTAAAATGTTTGCTGATCAATAGTCCTCCCTCATACTTCGTGTAAATCATAATAAGCCATTGAAAGCCTTGCGCCGCGATCTCACAGACGTCTCCATGCTGATACAAAGCCATTCGACCGAAGCTGCGGAGCAGACATGTCCCAAATGGCGCTCGGAGCTCAAATGTACATGGCGCCTGCATGCTGGTGGTCAGGTATTCTAAACGAGATACGGCTACCAGGTCTTTAAACTTGAAGGTATCGCCCATAACGTAATCTCGCTAGACACGGCAACCGAGTGCCCGTTTGCCGAGGCTGCTTTGAAGATGCTGCCAGAAAAGTGTGCCAAACAACCTATCAGAGTCTGTGACGATATGTTTAGATTGGCGACTGAGGAATCCAGAGGCCACGGTGAAGTTTAGTCGAAGGCGAGGGGAAACCTAAAGAGAAAGTCCCACAAGAACGAGTTGGGGGGACATCAGAATGACGACCAAGGCTGTTTTTGCGGTATGAAGAATGCGCGATGACAGCAAATTGCAGATTTTGAGATTTGCTAAATGTTGTCAACGGCGCAAGTAGGTTGTGGTAGTTAGTCCAAACTAAAGATGGAGCATTTGTTCGTTGAGAGTGAGTGCGAGAGTGAATGCGAATGGTCTGCATTATGGTCAAGATGTGTCATGATCTAATCTCATGATGCCTGAACTGATGGTGACCACTCCCTACTCAGTCCACCAGCTCAGACTTCTTCTTGGGATGAGCTGTGAGTTATGGATCTGGGTTCATCCTCGACGACAACCTTGCCGACAGGCGTCCTGAGGTCTTCAAGCCCTATCATTGAGGTGCTCATAGAGCTGCAATGTCCTGTCACTCAAGCAGTTTCTCCAGATTACTAGCCTGAGACAACTGAGCAAGTGTTCCTCGGTTGGTGTCAGACGGCGAGGCTCAAGGCCCAGGGTAATACGTGGACTTTACAGCCCTTTTTTTACCTGGTCTTCAGCAAACACATCGAATCTTGCTCAAAACGACGGAGCATGAATTAAACCCTGAGCTTGTACCTATACATCGGAAATTGTACCAAAGTCTTGGGAACACATACGTACAGTTCGGAACATATCCCAGGATCTCAAACCTTCTGCAGACACATCAGTACTTATAAATTTAGTGAGTGTCTGTATGTCCTTTCGAAATGACGGCTTCCGCGACCTAAGGCTGTTGGTCAATATTTGCGTTGAATCAAAAGTGAACATCTGCCCTTGTTTCCTGGTTCTGCCAGACTGCCATTCTAGATATAAAGATGAGACTGTATCAATGTCACACAACCACCCCAATTTGTTAAGCGATTGCCTTCTACTTTTAAGATCCTCCGTTTGAATTTAGTTGAATGAGGGTGCTTCTCATGCCGATTGGCGGGCGTGGTGTCACTCTCAGACTTGGTCTGGAGATGGCTTGTCAGGTACTTGACGCCGTTCTTTGCCCGTTTGACCGCAATATCCTCTGGACTGAGGTGCCAGAAAAGCTAATGGAACGAGTAGCCAGAGAAAGGCCGCAGCATGAGAGTGAACATGACAGTGAACATGTGAGTTAGTGTGAGAATGACCATAAGGAGTTGAGTATGGAAGCGAAGAGCAATGGAAAACAAAACCAACCCAATTTCCGATATCTAGATCATGAACTCGCCAGGTGAATTTAACCACCCCGGGTCTTATGCCCTAGCTCCAATTTCTATATTCCCCTCAGCTTCTTACTTCTTTCTTCTCATAATAGTTATTACTAGGTCTTTCGTCTTGTTTAAATCCTTCTGCGACGTAAGAATGACTATTTCCCTCTACTTACGTTGCTTCATGATCATGTGCACTTCCCAGACGTTCGAGAGGAGAGATTTTATTCCCAATCCGAGTGCCTCCGGTGCATTGATCCCGGAAACAACTTAGGTCCGGAACCGAACGCAGGCAGTGATGTTGATCGCGAGCGTGGCTGGACGTATCGTTGAAATCACGCCCGTTGAACGCGCAAGGCTCGGTAGTGTACAGGCTCTCCATCAAATTTTGCTGGGATGGAATGAATCTGTTGGCCTGGCTCGAAATGGCCATTGACTTATTTCACAATGTTGCCCAAAGCAACTGCTTCGAAGCCGCCCCATAGCCCGGCCATCCAGGTTTGTGCTCGTACTCATGAAGCGATGTGATGGAGGTCATTTATCTCACCAGTCGGAGAAGGGACGAATTCATATTTTCTATCAGACTGGTTGCACTTGCTAAGAAATGAACCCAAAACGTGCACGGGAGTATTTGGTCCTTTCGGCGAGCTCAGCCCTACCGTTCCAATTGTCGGCACTATTGTGTGCCGGAATCCTATTCCCGCGTCTTCCAGACTGCGTTGAAGCTCGGCGGTGCCGTTCTCCTTTATCATAGGTGCTCCTTAGCAACAGTGTGACTTGGGGCCGTTCTGCCAGTTGTCAGACGCCATAGATAACCGCATCTTCGCACGGCTGTGCGTTGTTATGTCCAGCTAGATTTTTATTCCACCTCCCGAGAATAATTTCCATAATATCAAGCTCACAACGAAAACTTGCGCAAAATGCCTGATCCATTCATCATGCGCAGAATACGAAGATGAATTATGGAACGATGGCATAAATTACGGAGGATGTCCACTGAGCATGGCAAGACACTCAGAGTAGACTGGTTTCAGGCGACAGCGTAACGAAAGGCAAATGTCGGAGTTCGAACGGGCAGTTGCATAAACTTCAATAAGAACACTCCCGTAAGATGAGCGATTCATATCGCCGCCTTCGCGTGGAAAGTTGTACTTATGAGCATTTGTGAATGGATGGATGAGTTCAACCTGCAAACCTTCTAGACAGGACTCCCCTGATATGAAAGCTGGAAAGCTATAATATCACACGAGATGATATGAACGCGGGATCAACTATCGCAATAATTTCCAAGCTACCATCAGCACGGCGCCATACAAAGTCTACCGTACTGGCATCCTCATGAAGTTCGTCTTCCACGATCTGCTCGCGAAAGACATCTACGTCATCCTGACACTTGGCACCCGGACGCCCGAGTCGCAACTAACCGGGATTCTGCTCGGCGCGAACTATGAAGACCGTAATCGTCTCAGCCGGAGACGAGACACCATCGGCGGACGGGTCGGCCGGGCTCAGAGTATCCTCATTTCCAGTGGCCCATGACAGGATTCCGTAGTGCCACTAGTTGAAGTCGGGTAGAACCCCTCTGACGTCCGAGCAACCTATGCTGCCGTTAAGCGGTAGCCATTTGCGCACATCCTGCTGACTCGCCGCAAGCCAAGTCTTGAGAAGCTACGAGTCCCAAGCATACCTCGTCGACGGGCGCAGCACGAGTTCCAGAAGAAGATCTCGGACGGACCATGCCATCCATTCATCATTGTTCTCATGACCTCCTGCATCTACCAACTAGCAAGCAAACGATTTCAGTCGTGTCTCCAGCCGGGAGATGTCACTGGACAAGTCGAGCATGTGCTTCTCAAGATGGGCCATGAGGGTTGTGTGGCGTCTGTCGAGAACGGCCACTCAAATGGGTGAGAATTTAGCTGCTGCATGGATGGAAAGAAGCTCACGCAAACGGTGGGCCGTGATATGCCTTTAGAGACGATACCTGGCAAGCGTTCAAGGCGGCGATCGTGGCGGAAGTGGAAATTTCTTGGGCGGCTCGGGGAGGTGGAACCGGTCTAGCATGGGCGCAATCCCGGCCAGGAAGATGGCTCCTAAATCGTCTCCGAAGTTTCAACTCACGATAAAGAATAATATGAAACTAGTGATAAATGTTAGCCAAAAATATTAAAAATGAAGGACACGTTGCCCGTCCATCACCTGTCGGGTTAACCGGATAGGAGTGCGCCCCCCAAAGGGCAGTTGTCCATTTTCAACCTGGTATTAGAAGCCCTGAAGATTGGCCATGGCCATCCAAATGCCGTCTGGACCTGGGGACTGGGGGACTGACATATACAGCACGTGAAGGATCGTCTGCGGTGCCGGAAAAGAACCGACTTTAGTGCCAGAAGGGTACGCGGTCTTGTTGATGCGACGTCGGCCCCTGGTCCAACAGGGAATGAATTGACTTGTCACACCGTGGAGTCCAGGGCGCTTGCTCTTTCGTCAGCTCAGACAGTCTAGGTGGTTGACATAGTCGATGCGAACTTGCAACAAAGAAACCGAAGGCTGCGGATGAATTGCGGCCGGGCCACTCGGGAATAGTCGTTGGTGCAGATTCGGAATCGGCACTGGCGCGTTCAACGGTGCATGTCAGCCTTATTTGTAGAGGAGTATTTTCAAAGTAATAGTTGTGACGTACCAAGAGGGACACTGAGGATAAGAGAGAAATGAGAAATTAATGAGCAATGTTTGGCTGTGGTCCTATCAGGCGCTAATTATCGCTGCACACAGAGGAGGGCTGTGGTGGATAACGTTGGTCCTTCCTGTGTAATAATGACACGTGACAGAAAGTCGTTCGAAATTGCGACATCCCGTCACATGACCACTATCTTTTGCAAACCTCGTCTTCCCCTGCTTCGCGTTTCATTGCCTAACCATCAGCTCCAGTGTCAAGTCATTGCAAACGACTGCATACATCTCTCTTCCTTTTCTTAAATCATTTAATTAAGAGTGAGAATCCCAAGAAATCCATCCGTCCTCGGCGCAGCCTACTGTTGCTAACTCTGGGAACCATATTGGTCGTCCCTATCGCATCCGCCCCTGAGCCAAATTGATGGCAATGGCACTTCACTGTAGAACCGCAAAATCTACATCCCATGGCGCACACTAGGCAAAGGTGCTAGGAATGATCCCCGAACGCCATCTGACTTTGTTTTAACAGCCAGCTTCTTGCGCTCCAACCAAGTCTGTAGATCTGGCCCTCAATAGTAGAGCTCTCTAACCTGAGAGTTCTAACAACTGTCAATTGCGAAATATTGCATCATTTGCAGAGGGTGACTGCCTTTAGAGCGGTTGCGCGAAGAATCCCACCCTCACACCGGTCGCATTGTCTGCATCGGGGTGCGGTGCGTTGACGCGGATCGTGAACTCCTTCGGTCGGCATGGAGGTCCGCATGAATATTTAGTGGCTCAGTGGTGGTTCGCCGAAAGGTCTGTGTGGATCTTGTTCAGTGGCTGCCAAATCGGCACCGAGCCACTAAGCCCACAGCAGCCTCCACTGCGGCACGGGCCGTCCCTCCTGCAAGCTCAAAAACGTCACGACTATTTGCAGATGACAGGCACGCTAGGCGTAAGAAATCAATTGTGGTGCCGTATCCGCAAATCATTAGGAGAATTCCTCAGCCAAAATTGCAAATGCAATTGAGCAGCATTTCAAAAAATCCCTGGTCGACACTCTCATAATGTTTCTTATTCATGAAATTCACCCCCGAGACAGGGTGCAGCAAGGTTTAGCCAATCGGAGGACAGGAAACTCACCGGCCCGTCCACCAGACACCTATGGCCCTTCGGCGCCCATCGTCAACTTCAATGGCGCAAGTCATTGGCATCATTACCTCAAGAGATCTGCTTTCTAATAGATTTCCAAGGGTCGCTACGACGGCGACTTTCTGCGTCTCAGACCGTCAGCAGTCGTTGGTTCGGGCGTCATGTCCGAACCCGGAAATCAAGGATGCACCACCCCACTTCACACTGTGCAGCAGCACGGTCGCACTCCAAAATTTCAAGTTTTCAGCACCTTAGCAGCGTTTCCTCATTTTCTTCCCTCTGCACGACACCAAAGATTTACCATCGTCAACCAGGGCAGCAAGCGAGATGCATCCACCATTGATTGCCGCCAGGCCATGATGAGATGCAGCAACTACTTCAATTCGAGCCAGAATACTGTTAATAACACAAATCGCCGCCCAAACGGGTCACTTCTCTCTGTCGGCCGCAGCATCATGACCACAATTCTTCCGACTTCGCGTCTGCGCCGATGCACTCGCCGGTGTCAAACAGGCACGGAGTCCGACGGAAGTCTTTTCGCAGATGCCGGCAATAGGTCACAAATTTCGCACGCATCTATTTGGCAAGATTGAACGACGCAGACGATCTTCTCCTACTCGGACGCTCGGCTGGTCCGGCGTGAAAACGTCCATGGCAACGTTCATCTCTGGATGACATCACCTTTGCGAATCATTATGTGATCGAGGCGACCATTTAGGAAGGGAGGCGCCAGCTCGTTCGTTCGGGAAGTCAACACAAGCAACGGCCGAAAAGGTGCAAGTTCAAGGCTGCGAACCACCTTCTCCGGATCTTCTCGCGACAGGCAGACGGGGCCACCTCAGGCATCTGCGGCCTTGCTCTCGTGGTTGCCTCTCTCCACCCCGACAGTTCAAGGAGGCACCACGCCGAGAGTCGGTATCTCTCTTGCTATTGAAGAAGCATCAAAGCCACGATTCCACTTTTCTGGCGGTCGGTTTTGCTGGGAGTCGACCGCCGCCAAGACGGGACCAAGCCACGACACGTGAGGTGAGGTCACCCTCCTCCACGATACCTTCCGTCGGTCTGTTCCTTCCGCCTTCTTGCGAGTGGGGGGAGGTAGCTGCACGAAACACCGGTTCCTGCCTTGTGCACCTGCACCTGCCCTGGTACTTGGATGCGCCTGACGAGGCAGACTTGGACCCGAACTTCTTTCCCTCCGTCACAACCTTCGGCATTCACAACTTACCGCATGCACCTCATTTCCTTCCAGACAGCGGCAGTCCATCTCGTCCCGTTCCACCCAGAATTTTCAGCGGCGAACATGCCACCATTTTCCGGCAACCTGTTCCCCCCGGAGGTGCTGACTCGCATCGTCCACGAGACGCATCATTTTCCCACACTCAGAGCGCTCTCCGTCGCTTCAAAAACGATGTCGGCCATCGCGACTCCTCATCTCCTCCGATTGGCCCTTGCACAGGATCGATGCAGGATCCAAGACCCTGGGTGCCTCGTCTACGGCCTCCAACTTCAGGCCGGCAATCCCGGAGAAGACCAGCCCCACGACGACATTCAATTTGAGGAGGCTTTCCGCAAGCTGCCCCGTCGGCTCTTGGCCTCCTCCCTGCCGTCTCTATCGCCCTTCCCAAAGTCGTGGATTACCAATGCCGACCGTTGCGAAGAAAGCCTCAAGGCCACGGCCATGCCGGTGGTGTTGTGGGCCGCCCTGCAGCCACCTGAACTCGCCCTCAACTTCCTTGCCGAGATCGAGCATGTCGACCCCGCACATCTCTGGGCAATGTTTCTCGTCCCGAGCACACCTTGCCACGACCACAGAGCGTGGCCCGCAGACTTTCCCATCAGACACGCCATGTCTAACGCCTTGCACACGGCTGCCCAGTGTGGCAACACCGAGGTGGTTCGCTGGCTGCTCGACCGAGAACATCTGGCTTCGTACCATCGGTCAGTGCTTTGGCCCCATGTCGGCGCTGTTGCCAGCCCATGGGTCATGAAGCCGGTCGACATTCCCGCCATCCAGCCATGCGTCTGTCGCTCGAGCCACCTCAAGGCATTCTTGGCCGCAGGCACGCTGGCGGATCCTGACGATCTGCCGTGGGCAACGGCGCTGCACATTGCCTTGGCCCACGGTCATCTCGCCACCGCAAGGCTTCTTGTCGAGAGAGGCGCTAACTGGGCAACCGAACCTTACGGCGCGCGAGGTATCACTGCCTTGAGGATCGTGTGCGCTAACGAGTTGATCCAGTTTCTCGATTACCTGCTCGACTGGGTCAGCAATTCGCATGCTCGAGAATATTCGCCTCCTCAAGTCCAAGACCACAATGGCCTTGACGTCTCCGACTACCTCTCGGTAGTTGCACATGGTCCAAAACGCAGGCTTCTCGAAAGGCGGCTGAAGGCTCTGGAGAAGAGGCTGTCTGAGTACAGATGAGGTTGCAGCGAGACGACTTGTCAAATGGAGCCCATGTGGGCAAGCACGCCGCAGCTTGCAGAGGTTTCCTTCTTCCCTTCTAACCTTTGATTTCATGTTTTCGCACCACAGGTTGTTGTCTGCGGAACACGTCCTTCGAGCTGGCGTGTCTTCCGAATGCCACATCCTGACTTGGAATTGCACAAAGACCCGAAATGGTGTGGAGGCTTCTGTCGCATCGAGGGAGGTGCGCAACCAATCATCTTCGGTCAGATGAAAGGCATAGGTAAGACCTCTGGATGCAATACCCTTGCTCAATCGTGGCCATGCTGACAAAATGCACTTCGAGCAGGAATCTCTGAGAACTCGACCCTCGTCGTCATCACCGAGCCACCGCTGCGCAATACTCATCAACGCCACTGCTTGACGATAGCAACGGGTTGGCATCGAGCCATTTGAAGCGGTTTCCCATTGGAGGCTCGAGAATACTGTCGTATTGGACTTGGTATGGCGGAGGTGGATGCGATGGAGGATAACTTGGTTGGCAAGAAAAAGAGAGCGCACGGCGATCAAATTACTCGTCGACGCACCGGCGGAATTGTTATTATTGGTTTCGCCTTGGCGTGGAATATCCTGCTGGATGGGATTTGGAACTTATTCGACAAGGAGAAGGGAGGATGAGTATGCAGGCTGAAGGTCCCATTGGGCGTGCTTCCTACGTGGTATGGACCTTGCCAAATCCCCTCACTGGACGGGCCATCAGCGGCAGTGCTCTTACTGGATTTCCCTACTGCGTAGCCTCTTACAGAGCTAAATTATTTCCTTCGATATGGAATTTGGAAATAGAGACCCGGACCAGTTTGGAGTAACCCATCGAGTGCAGGTGGACTACAGTGAAACGGGGCATCGGGGCTCCAGCACATTGCATGTCTCTTCAAAATATTGTCATTTATCTTCCAGCAAATAACAATTGCTAAAATCGAGCGGAGTCAGAGTAAAATGAAACTTTCTCTGATGCTGAGGACAGTTACTCACCCGCAGTCGATGGTATTTCGCTGGGATGTCGATGTATGTTCATCGCCCAGTGCGAGTGTCTGATGCAGAGAACCATGGAGACGCGAGTGCGAGAGCAGGCGGAACATAGATGTCTCACAGTCTCGTCGCTTGTCACGACTTAATAGAATTTGTTGATTACTTGACGTTCTTCTGGGAGGCTGGGCTCCATTTCACGAGTTTTCGAGCGCAACCGTGTTCCGAAGGCGGCACGCCGGTTCATCACGGCGCTGTGGGGCATTTCAGCGGGTCATCGGTGGCCCGGGAGGTCGGGCATCGATTCCGCAAAATGGACACGCGCGCCGAAAAATACGGCGGGTGAGCTGCAAAGGCACACGGACACCTAGAAGTGAGGAGCATCGTACGCATGAGACTTTTGCTCGAAAATTCATCTATTCAGGGGTGTGAGACGATAATGAAGTCTGTTCTCGTTTGAGTACTTGGGGTCTGGCGGCTGCTGGCCTGCACAGGTGGCCGCCGACGGCTGTGGCTGAACATTATCCAATGGAGGACATGCACAGTGCGATAGACTGGAAATGACTCCTTGTCTTAGAAGTTGTCTTTCATAATCATTGGTTTGCTGCACTATGCAGTCGCAAGCCATGGCTTTTCATTCTGCGAGTGAGAATGTCTGAAGCAACAGGGCATTAAAGACAGCGTTGAGGCAATTGATAACGATCCCGAAATCCGTAGCGAGAGTACGGGGGCTACGCTTTCTCAGTTTAAAATACTTTCGCGTTGTGGTCATCAAACCATTTCAGGCACTGGTAAACGCTTCGATTAAATATCAAGATCAGGCGACATCAAAATACCAGAATAACATCACTATAATGCGAAAGCAGGAGAAAAGTCTTTCTTTGGGATATGATAAGCCAGACAGCCCATCGAAAAAGCAACTTTGAATTTCTGAAAGCAAATAAGCCCTATTCACGGGCTTCCCCTTAGTTCCGGGGATCGGTTGTCGACCGAGGGTATTCTAAGCAAGGTTTCAACGCCGCACTCTGGCTGGCTAACAGGCTCCATCGAAGTTCAGAACCGTGACAACGGAAGAAAAGATGGTGGTAGACCCATTAAAGCAGGCTTTCGTACATGCTCTTGTAATAGCGGCGTAGCTCGTCGGGGTGGATGGGAGGGATTGCATTGGCTGGGCGGTTCAGTTGGGTGACGAGATCGGCATTGCGGATAACATGGAGGCCGCAGTCGAAGCCATTTGGCTGTTGAGGGCACTGTGTCATTCAGATGTCAGCTTGGAATTTCAGTGCTTGCATCAAAAGCTTGGATATAATTCTTACCTGCCGAGTCCTCGGTTCGGGAAGCACGGCGTCATCGCCCCAAACACATCGAAGAAATTCGTGGAGGATCTTCGTAGTTTCGGTTTTGTAGTTGCCGGCAACGATTGAATCATAAAAGTCGATGGTCTCATTCCGCCGACCAACAAAAAGCACCCAATGTCCGTTGTGGGAGACCGGTGCTAACCACAAGTCTGTGTTTCCCAAGGAGGCGAAACGCCTGCGCAGAGCGTCTGGGAGTCGATCATTGCGGGATCGCCGGAGAATGCCGGTATCCCAAGAGGTAAGGAGGCCAACCGAAGGATTTTGTGAAGCAAGATGCTTCAGGAGAGTGTCGATATTGATGTCGTCTAGCCAGGCTTCCGGCTCGAAGTTCGCCAGGGCCCTGTGGCGATCGGTTTGGGTGGAGCCCTCAAGCATCGCGGAGACAAGATCGTCTGCCGTCAAGTCAATGACATCCTGAATGACGTGTCAGTGTACTTTACTCGAGTTCACAACCTGTATTTCAGATTGGTTGAGGGTGCTTACGGGCTGCGTCGCTGCACCTGTGGACTTGGTTCTGATGGCCTCCTGCTGGTGCTGCTCTTCCTTCTTGGAGGCGCCAGACTCGAAAATGGTAGGTTGGCCGGCAGGCTTTGTAGAACTCGGTTCCTGCTTTATCTTGATGTCCGCATGCTTAAGGGCGCGCCAGAGTTTGGAGAGGTCTCTGGGGTTATGATCAGATCTCAAGGCTGACCGAAAGAGCGAAGGAGTGACGCCGGACTGTCGGAGCTGGGCGATGCGGCGGGCGTCGGATTCGCGAGGAGCTTTATTCCCCATAATCTGCTGCTCTTTCTGAGACTCAGGCATGGCGAGAGTAACGCGGCAAGCGGATGTCGAGAGAATACGGGTCGTCAGATAATAGCGCAGGTCGAAGAAAATACTGGTTTGGGTACAGGCTGAACAACGAAGTCGACCGACTGAGAGGGGAAAAGGAGAAAGAAAAGAGAGATCGAGACGAGGAGTCAAATTATTAGATGTGACGATGCGGCTGGCTACCAGACACTAACTGCGGACTTTTAGCTCGCACTGTGCGGCCACGTCTTTGTTAGCTGCAGGAATTTGCGACTGTGAATAAAGAGTGTGAGGTGGTTTGTGTATAGAGGTCTGAATCTGGTTTCATAAATCGCTGGTTGTTCGAAAGCTGTCCAGGATCATATCTCAAACCTGGGACTACAGGTTTCCGAATTTTTGTAACTCAATTAAATCAGGTTTAAAGATTGAACCTAGATGAGTTAGAATTAAATTGTCATTCTTATTTATCTATAGCCTGTGAGAGGAGACAAACCTACAACCGCTGGAGTAATATATGCTAGGTGCTGAAGGATCATAGCTTGCAGATGAGCAACAACACAGCATCATCAGGCACCATCTGAAAGCAAATCGGAGAGACCTTATGATAATTCTGTTAATAAAGGGTGCTTGATTGAGGACGGTGATATGCACAGCGAATTCACCGGGGAAGATGCAGCGTCAGAAGGACAAACATCAAAAGTATCGATGTGTTTGCATACTTGTTTTCAGTCATGAAAGAGTAATCGAGCTGTGATCGGCCACGGCAATGCATGACGAAACCCTGAGATTAAGCGATCCTTGCCTCGATCGCATCAACCTATGTCTGCTAGATGTTTAAACTGAGTTGAATATACTTGCCTGGTTAATCTGATCCATGGCTACTCAACAGGTCAGATCTTTTCTGTGCTCATTAAACTGATGGCTCATTCCATGGATGGTTCAAGTATTTTAAGTATGAAATATCATCGAGGAAGACGGGGAAGGCAAATTCCTAGCAGCTCAATTTCATACGCATCGGATTTCAACCAAAGAATCCCAACCTTCGGGCCTCAGCCTCCGAAATTGTATTGCATCACTGTGAGGCATCCCACCAAAAGTGTAGAATATCATGTCATTCACGTGGGAATGATAAGGTACTGGGCAGAGCGATTCTCTTTCGGAGAACGCCAAATCATGCCCGAAGGCCGCTCATCAATTTTCCACCAGCCAACTCCAACAATATACTCGATCAAAAAAGCAACAACAAACGCACAACACAGCAGACAAACAGAACCGAAAACAAACAAACAAACACAACAGCAAAAACAAGCAAAAACAGCAGAACAACTGCGCCGAGAAGTCCACGTACATATTCACAGGTATTCCGACACCATATCCTCAATGCGACGTCTTGCCCGCTTGGTCATCACAGCTCTCTGTCCAGGCGGCAGAAGGTGTGCATAATGGCGCTTGGCAACTCGGGAGACGGCTTTTGAGGCAGCATCTCCTAGGGCTTTGGCCACCTCATCGATCTTGTCTGGGCCAAGCCCCTCCTTGCCAATACTGGCGGCTTCAGCGATGGCGGCGGCGGCTTTCTCTTCGGCGGCGGAGCGACGACGCGCAGATGCCTCGGCCTTCTCCTTCGTCTTCTTGGCCAAGGCCAGCCCCGTCTCGCGAATCCTCTTGTACTTCTTGGTGGTCGGCGCGAGAGGGATCCCTGGTTGGGCAAAGAGGTCGCCCAGGACTCCGTCTAGAGACACGTCTGACTCGTTTCCTTCATCGTCCATCGGCGGCGGAGACGGGGTGCGGTTGCGCTTGTGCTCGGGCTCCGGAGAGAAGATGTGGTTGCCGTCGCGGCCGGGTTCGGGCTTGATCTGGCGGAGGGGAGAGGGGGCGAACTCTTGGGCGGCGGCGGCGATGGACTGGGCGGCTCTAGGCTTTTCGGGGTCGGTCTCGGGCTCGGACTGTGTAGGGGCGGGAGGAGCACGAGCGGGCAGCTTGGCAGGGCGGGCAGGAGCTGGAAAGACCTCCTTTACACGTCGTAAGGCGGCTTCGGCAACGCGTCTCGTGAGGCTTCTTGCGCGGTTCGCATCGACGATCTGCCAGAGTAAACCTCGGTTGGCTGCGACGGGTGACGGGGCCCAGAGGTCGGAAAGGGGGCGTCCTCCTGCATGACTCTCCCAATGCTCCGTAAGGGTCACCATTGGCGTTAGGACATCGAGGGGCGGCGGGTCGGTGGTCGGGCTGCAGTTGGGGGGGTGCCATCGGCCGTTAGGCCAGTGATTTCGGAGGAAGGCCAGATGGATTTGCACCCTATTCTCGCGTGTGGTCGGCGCGACACCCTGGCTAGACAAATGGGTCGCGACACCAGTCGCATGATTCTGCGTGTGGTGGAGGAGTGCGGCAGCCTGGTGTCCGGTAATTGCTGGTGCTGCTACTGCTGCCCATTGACCGAGATTGGCGTTCGTCGGATGTTGCAGGAAGGGATATCGGCTAATAGCGCTCTTTTCCGTGTGAGTTTCCAGTATTCTCAAGGTTTTCAATGTTGTCTGAACTCACGAGAGACCGATTGCCAGCTGCGGGGTGGTTATGCTGCTGCTGCTGCTGCGGATGATGATGATGCCGTGGCTGCCGATGGTCCTGCGGGCCTTGCTGGTAGCCGTCATTCGAATCCATGGTGGTTGCGAGCAGTCGACCAGATGAGAAGAGAATGGTGGAAACGACAAAACAAGAGTCAGGACAACGTCGAATAACAAAGAAAACGAACAGCCAAACACAGAACACGCGAGAAATGAGACGGACAGAGAGACGAAAACAAGCACGAGAGCTGCCGAGTAGATCAAAGTTCGCGATGTCGATGGTTCCCGAGCATCCCAAATCATGGCCCTTCCTCATTTCGTGACATTTCAATTTTTCCGCTGTCGTGTACCTGTGCGCACAGTGCGCCGGGCCGAAGCCCTCACTGTCAGCCCTACCCCTCTCTCTCGTTCTCACGATGGCAGGTGCAGTCACGGGCTGCCCCAGAGCCGGTCCTTCCTTCCGTCGTCGCGTCAAACTTGGGCAAGTGCGGGGAGTCACTTTCGGTCTGCCTCAAGTCTTAGCAACCTCCCAGTTTCCCTCGTTCAACCCGCCGTCTTCTTGCAGGTCGCCGAGTCCGATTTCCTCTCGCTGTCGCAAACATCACCAGCATCGTCCCTACTACCTACGCGTGTAGGCAAACTGTGAGTGTATTTTCCACCTGATTGATTCCAAACAATTTCTGACTATTCCCAGTCCATCGTTACCATGGAGTCGTCCCACGACGCCGCCGCGCCATCCTCTCCGATCCAGGTCTTCCTGGAGCTCGACGATCCCGACGACATGGACGACCTTCTTCTTGACCAGCTCAATCCGTTGTCCAATCTTGGTCATGACGACGATCACACCCGCTCATTTACTGAGTACTCTCTGGCCAACGACCTGCCGATGCCCGACGACCCCGTGCCCGATCCTGAGACCCTGGACAAGACCAACCCCGCCGCTCAAACCCTCGAGTGTAAGAAGGAGGAGGAGCCTGAGCCAGATTCCCCGTTTGGCACGCCCGAGCCGCAGCCCGTAAGAGACATCTCATGCGCTCCGTATGAGTCCGCTAACCAAGCTCTTGCTAGATTACTCCATGGAATGAGCATGATACCCGCACGCTGGGCAGGTTCCTCCAGAGTGCCTACGGCCCCTTGCCTGTCGCTGCCATTGCCGAACACATGGGTCGCGACGTCATAGATACTACAGCGATGCTTGTGTGCGTGTGGCTGTCGGCAGTTCGGGTGTCCGAGGAGCGGAGCGCCCGGATTCCCTGGTGGGCCGGCCGGAACGTTTTCAACTCCACTGGTTTCGGCCGAGCCTCCGTTTTTACACGGAAGGAAGGACGGGTCATGCTGCAATTTTACGATGCCCAGGGCCAGCTTGATGCAGAGGCACCGATTGAGAGTCCCAGTCAGGTTTACGACCAAGACCTGGTTTGAACGGAATGGCGTGGTTGTGGTGTTTTGTTTCGTAGTTTCGCAACCATAGTCCAGCTCATGATATGGACTGGCGGCCCCTAAAAGGGATGTCTAAGACCACGTTTGATATTTAAGCGCTGCACAGCATAGCTTCTGCTACTCTCTGTAGGAGCCTTTCGTAAGGATAATGCCTCATCACATGTTAAGGCGTTATCATATTGTATGCGGGAAATGGCCTTGACATTAGAGTAGCGCGACGTTAATTTTTATTTAACTGTTAACTGCAGCATCTAGAATCGCGTTATTTATGCCCTACTAATTGCTATAGTTCCTGCTAGATATCTGCCTCAGAATTAATAATTATCTTCTGCCTGCTGCTGTTTACCCTAATATACTAGTAATAATAAATAATTATATTATTTATTAAAACTACTACTTAAAAAAGAGTAGGTTTATAAAGACTAAAGGTAAGATTTATTAAAATCTTACTAAGTATTATTTATTAAACTTTTTACGCTTAAAATATCTATATAATAGATATACTTAAAGATAATAGCAAAGTATTTTTTTTAATTAAGTTTCTAGCTTATAGAATACTTAGTTAAATTAATAAATATTTAATTTAAGTTTAAATAATCTTAAATTACTAATAATAACCTATTTAGTTTAAACTAATTAATAATAATATTATTAACTACTAATTTATATAAATATTTTAAAAAGATATTATAATTTAAATAATACTAATATTAGTTTATTTTAATTTAATTAAATTATTAAATTTATAAATTTTATCTTAATAATAACCTATAGTAACTTAATAGTTAGTATATTTTATTAAAAAGGTTAAATAAAATATTTTTAATATTCTTCTATTAGAAAATATAAATAACTTTTAACTTTATTTATAATTATACTTTAAGTTAAAATTAAGTTATAGATATATTTATAATTTTTACTAACTTTTTATTTATAATATATAAAGAATATTAATATATAGTTATTATAGATAAAGTTATTTTATATTTAAAAATATAATATCTACTCTTAAAACTAATAGAAAGGAATAGTATATATATCTATATAATAGAAATCTATAGAATTATATAAACTTAAGATTAACTTAGTAATATTTAATATCTAGCTTTTATAATAAAGCTAATTCTTTATATTATATTATCAGTTATAAATAAAATCTATTATAATATATATAGTTTTATATATTAGTAGATTTAAATAATCTAAGCTTATTACTATAAGGAATATAAATAGGTTAATATTTAAAAAAGAGGTAGTAATATAAGAGGCTAAATAAGTAAAATTAGAAGTATACTATAAATAGTTAGTATATAATATTAGAGATTCTATATATCCTATTATATTAGTAATAATATATAATTATATTATTTATTAAAACTGCTACTTAGAAAAAAGTAGGTCTATAAAGACTAAAAATAAGATTTATTAAGGGGGTTTTCCCTCACCCTAACATAAGGTCAGGGCTAGAATAGACTTATAGTTTTTAATACCTAAAAAGTGTCCTATAGGATACTTCTTACCTACTTACCTAGTAAATATAAGTAAAAAAGTATTATTTATCTAAAGTCGCTAAAAAAGAAGCTACTTTAGATTAAAGTAGAGTAGTAAACTAAGTATCCTATAGGATACTTTTATATTCTTTACTATAAGTATCCTATAGGATACTTTAATATTTTTAGTATAAATATTCTATAGGACACTTTAATATTTTTTAATATAAATATCCTATAGGATATTTTAATATTTTTTAGTATAAGTATCCTATAGGATACTTTAATATTTTTAGTATAAGTATCCTATAGGATACTTTAATATTTTTTAGTATAAGTGTCCTATAGGATACTTTTGTTTAATATATCAACTAGAAGACTATAAGGAAACTAAATAGCTTTATATTATATATAATTAAGACTATATATTATATTTAAATTAATTTATATTAAGTAGGATATATATTTTATTCTACTAATATATATATATTATAAATATTAAACTTAATAGATATAGAAATATTTTAAGTATTTATAAATACTTATAGATATAAAGGCTTTAAGGTCTTTAAGTAATCTATAGCTTAAGGCTTTCCCCTTTAGTATTTATATAATAGAGAGATATTTTATGCTTAATAGGTTAAACCTTTAGGGGTTACTTATTAATATTTAGATTATAGAGTAGAAAATTAGTATAGAAATAGTAACCTTTAGGGGTTACTTATTTATATCTAGATTTTAGAGTTAAAAATTAATATAGAAATAGTAACCCCTAGGGGTTACTTACTAATATTTAGATTTTAAAGTTAAAAATTAGTATAGAAATAATAACCTTTAGAAGTTACTTATTAATATTTAGATTTTAAAGTTAAAAATTAGTATAGAAATAGTAACCCCTAAAGGTTACTTACTAATATTTAGATTTTAGAGTTAAAAATTAGTATAGAAATAGTAACCCCTAGGGGTTACTTACTCTTATATAGATTATTAAGTAAAAGATTAGTTTTTAAAGTTTAAACCCCTAAAGGTTACTTACTTATATTTAGATTTTAGAGTTAAAAATTAGTATAGAAATAGCAACCCCTAAGGGTTACTTACTAATATCTAGATTATAGAGTTAAAAATTAGTATAGAAATAGTAACCCTTAGGGGTTACTTACTAATATTTAGATTATAGAGTTAAAAATTAGTATAAAAATAGTAACCTTTAGAGGTTACTTATTAATATTAAGATTATAAAGTAGAAAATTAGTATAAAAATAGTAACCCCTAGAGGTTACTTATTAATATCTAGATTTTAGAGTTAAAAATTAGTATAAAAATAATAACCCTTAAGGGTTACTTATTAATATCTAAATTTTAGAGTTAAAAATTAGTATAGAAATAGTAACTCTTAGGGGTTACTTATTAATATTTAGATTTTAGAGTTAAAAATTAGTATAGAAATAGTAACCCCTAGGGGTTATTTACTCTTATATAGATTATTAAGTAAAAGATTAGCTCTTAAAGTTTAAACCCCTAGGGGTTACTTACTTATATTTAGATTTCAGAGTTAAAAATCAGTATAGAAATAGTAACCTCTAGGGGTTACTTACTAATATTTAGATTTTAGAGTTAAAAATTAGTATAGAAATAGTAACCCTTAGGGGTTACCTACTAACATCTAGATTTTAGAGTTAAAAATTAGTATAGAAATAGTAACTCTTAAGAGTTACTTACTCCTATATAGATTATTAAGTAAAAGATTAGCTCCTAAAGCTTAAACCCCTAGGGGTTACTTACTAATATTTAGATTATAAAGTTAAAAATTAGTATAGAAATAGTAACTTTTAGGGTTACTTATTAATATTTAGATTATAGAGTTAAAAATTAGTATAGAAATAGTAACTTTTAGGGGTTACTTACTAATATTTGGATTATAGAGTTAAAAATTAGTATAGAAATAGTAACCTTTAGGGGTTACTTATTAATATTAAGATTATAAAGTAGAAAATTAGTATAGAAATAGTAACCCCTAAAGGTTACTTACTTATATATAGATTATTAAGCAAAAGATTAGCTCTTAAAGCTTAAACCTTTAGAGGTTACTTACTAATATTTAGATTATAGAGTAGAAAATTAGTATAGAAATAGTAACTCTTAGGGGTTACTTACTTATATATAGATTATTAAGCAAAAGATTAGCTCTTAAAGTTTAAACCCTTAAGGGTTATCTATTAATATCTAGACTATAAAGTTAAAAATTAATATTAAAATAGTAACCCCTAAGGGTTATTTATTTATATCTAGATTATAAGGTAGAAAATTAGTATTAAAATAGTAACCCTAAGGGGTTACTTATTTATAAGTAGATTATTAAGTAAAAGATTAGCTCTTAAAGCTTAAACCCTTAGGGGTTACCTACTAATATCTAAACTATAGAGTTAAAAATTAATATAGAAATAGTAACCCCTAGGGGTTACTTATTTATATCTAGATTATAAGGTAGAAAATTAGTATTAAAATAGTAACTTTAAGGGGTTACTTACTTATAAGTAGATTATTAAGTAAAAGATTAGCTTTTAAAGCTTAAACCTCTAGGGGTTATTTAAAGATATTAAAATATATAGAATAGTATATAGGGATCTACCTTTCTAAAACTTTAGGTATTACTTATAAATATTTAAATAAAGTAGTTATAAGTAAGGTTTATTTACTATATTTAACTCTTTAGGCTACCTTTTAAGTACTTTTAGTAATAAGGAGCTAGTAATATACTTATAGTAGAATACCTTATTAGAGTAAAGTAAATAAAAATATTTCTCTTTATTCTATTTACTTTTATTATCTTATTAATTCCTTCTAAAAGTATTAAGTAAGTCTATAATCTAGCTACTTATTTTTAGATCTTTAACCTATTTATATTCTACTTAAGGTGAGTAAGGCTTTCCTTATATATAGTAGCTTTTAAAGCTTATTACCTTTTAGTTATTAGTTATCCTTAAAGATATCTTTATAATATATATCTACTAAATCCTTATTAAGTACTTCTACTTTAGAGAATACTATAACCTACTTTAAAGTATATACTAAAGCTTATTAGCTATCCCCTACTTTATAAGTAAATATATTAAAGCTTTTATAAAGCTTATATATATAGCTAAAGTTTTATATATTTTCTGCCTCCTCTATATTAGGTCTATAAGGCTTACTATAAGCTTAAACTAAATATATTAAATATAAATAACTAATACTTACTTTTTTACTCCTCTTAGTATAGAAGGCTTTTATAAATATATCCTTTATAACCTTCTTACCTCTAATACTATTCTATTACTTAGTTACTAACTATAGTTTAATATATTAAACTATAGCTTTAAGCTATTCCTTTTTACTTAAGTACTTAATAAAGAAGCAGCTAATTCTAGTAAGAAGCTTATTCTAAAAGAATATTTCTCCTAAATTACTATAAAGCTCTATAAAGTTATATTAATATACTTTATTTTAATACTTTATAGCCCTAACTTACCTCTATACTTATAGCTATTATATTATTCCCTAAGCTTTAAAGGGCTACCTAAAGGGTCTTCTTTATTAAGAAAGCTATTAGAGAAGGTAGAGTTATAATATTCTATAAACTAATAAGTATTAAGGCTATTTATATACTAAATAAAGCAGATATTATTAATTATCTAAAGAAATCCCCTTATTACTACTAATACTTACTATCTTATCTCTATTATTAAAAGAGAAAAAAAAGCTACTAGCTTACTAGATCTTATACTATATAGAGTTAATTAGCTAATAGTCTTAAAGAGCTATATCTATAATCTATAGAGGAGGTTTAAGTTCTACTTTCTTATAATATCCTCTACTAAGAAGTACTCTTAGAGGAAGCTAGAAGTAGCTATATTACTACTCTATCTAAAGCTATATAATCTATTATTAGTAAGTAGCTACTATACTTAGTAGAGAGGTTAATCTTACTTTTAGAGGTAATAGCTAGAGACTTTTTAGTTAGAAGTTAGAGGTTTAAAATAAGAGGTTAGTAATAAGAGGTTAGCAATAAGAGGTTAGTAGTTAGTAATTAGGTAAGAAAAGTACTATAATATAATAATAAGGAAAGAAGTTAGCCCTCTTTATAGAGATATTATAATATCTACCTCTTTATAAGGGAAAGTATAGCACCCTTATAGCTTTAGATAAAAGTAGTAAATTATACTACCTACTTCTATTAACATATTAATATAAACGCCTTATACTATAAAGCTTAATTAGCTAAGTTAATAGCATTCTAGCCTTATATAACCTATTAGTTAATATAGTGAATATTATATTAGCGCTATATTTAATAACTTATATTAACGCTTACCTCTTATATTTTATAACTTATAACTTATAACTTATAACCTCTATCCTCTATTTTCTAACCTCTAACTTCTAACCTTAATAGCTATTTAGCTTAAGCTAGCTATACTAGCTAAGCTAGCTATAAAGAGAGTAATAAGATATAACCTTAAGAGGATTATAGAGGATATTTACTCTTTATTATTCTTTAAAATCTATTTTACACTCTATAACCTTCTTTACTCCTTAACTTACTAATACTTAGGTGCTATTAGCGCTTATATAAGCCTTATTATTCCTAATAATAAGAAGAATAGAAGCTAAGTTACTTACTAAGTATATACACCTTAAGCTATATATATTAAGAATATCTTTAGAAGCTAAGCTATTTACTTACTATATTAAAAACGCCCTAATAAGTATTAGTTAGTATATAGCTATTAAGACCTCTCTCCCCCTTCTAATAATATAGTATTAATCCTAACTATAGATAAATAAGCTAGCTTAGAGAGCTATTATTCTAACTATTACTTTTTTCTATTAGACTAAGTATTATATCTATATAAAAACTATAAGCTGCTTATATAAAGGAGTATATAGATCCTCTCTAGATATAACCCTCTAATTAAAGCTTTACTAATAGTACTTATAGTATTTTAACTAGCTTTAGCGCTAGGTTTAGATAGCTCTTAAGCTAAATAAGAAAAATATTATGCTAATAGATATATAGAAGCTTATTAACTGCTATACTAGTATCTTTAAACAACTAATTAGACTATAGTATATTAGTAATAAGTATATAATATAGTTTAGCTAGCTAATATATTAAGAGGATAAGAAGGATAAGAAGATATAGTAAGAGGCCCTCCCCCCCCTATAAGATAGTATATTTTAATAGGAAGTAGAAAGCCTAACTACTAATATAGAAGGTAGATATAAATAGAGTTATATACCTATTTAATTAAGCTAATATCTCTAACCTATTTATACCTATTATACTTAAGCAAAAGGTAAGTAGTATAGCTACACCTTAGCAGTAAGCTAAAGCTAATACCTAGTTAAGCTAAAAATAGTAATCCTTATTTAGAGAATAATAAGTAGAAGTAGTATAATACTTCTTTATAATAGTAAGCCTACCTTTATTTATTATCTAGCTATAGGGAGAAGAAATTAATAGCTAGCTGCTTAATCTTACTTATATAAAGGACCTTAAAATAATATTCTATAATAAGCTCTTTAACTACTACTAGCTAGAGAACTAACTTATAGTCTTTATATCTTATGAGGATATTAAATAGATATCAGTATATATAGCGTAAAATAGGGGGGCTATAGATTAAGTAGGAGGAGTATAATACTTCTAATAGTAAGCAAACTATAATAGGTCTACTATAAGGCTTATTAATAGCTAGTATTACTTCTAAGTAATATAGGAGTATACCTATAAGTTATAAGCACTTAATACTAATAAGTAGTAGCCTTATAATATCTATAATTAAGGTAGGCTTTACTTCTTATATCTATTAAAGTCTTATAGAGCTTAAGTAAACTAATTAGTATAAATATAATCCTAAATAAGATAGCTATCTAGCTGAAGTTTAATAAGCTTAAAAGCTAACTAGCTAATAGCTAAGGCTAGATATAATATTAGCTCTTTAAGCTTCTCCCTACTAATATTAATAATATAAAGATTAGCGCTAAGATAGTTACTAATATCTTAGAAGCTAGTAGGAAGGATCTTAAGCTACTAATAGGAAAGCAAATAATAGCCCTCCTATATAATAAGAAGTAAAAGCTAAAGCTAGATAAGCTTTATAAGTTAGCCTTTAGCTGTAGTATATTTAATATTAGTATGCTCTATTAGATAAGCAGCTTCTATATTAATAATATAAATGCCTAACCTACCCCCTTTAAATAGGCAGCTAACCTTATATATATATATTAGCACTAGTTCACCTAAATAGATAATATCCTCTCTACTATATAACGCCTTAAGTATATTACTATAGCTGCTATTACTTATTAAGACTAGAGGCACCTTATTAAAAGCCTTCCTTAAGGCTATACTACTATTAATATCTATAAGATATTCTATAAGGAGTCCTATACTAAGAGCTTATAATAGCAGCTAAGCTTTCTATTAGTACTCCTCTAAGCTAAATATAACTTAGCTTATAAGTATATACTTAACTAAATACTAAGCGTTAAGCTACTAAATATTAACTATTTCTATATAATACTTTAAGTAGAGAGGAAAACCCTCTATGCTATCCTCTAATATATTACTTAGTAAGTTAAGCTAGAGATAACCTATACTACTAAAGATATACTAGTAAATATATAGAATAAGCCTCTTACCTAAGAGATACTTATAGCTACCTTTAAGTATACTATTTAGTATAGTAAGCCTATAAGTACTAACCTAAATACTAATACTAGCTAGCTTAAGCGCTTTATCTTATAACATACTATAAGCTAAATAGAAGCCCTTACTGCTATAACTATATTTAAGCTACTAAAAAAGGAGGTAAGTAATAAAGAGGTATATACTAAACGCTTTACTAACCTAATATAAGCTAACCTCCTCACGCTTATTTATAATACCTTAGCTTAGCGTTACCTATATCTTAACTAAGGAACCTACTATCTAGCTATATAATAGCAGCAGTAGTAGTACTACTACTAATACCCTATTAGCTCTAAGATATTATCCCTCCTTATAACTATTCCTTAAGTTACTAATAACTTTACGCTCTATAGTAATCCTACTATCTACTAGCTTAATAAGAGTATTAGCCCCCTTATTATCTAGTAGGTTATAAGCTAGTATATAAGTATATTTAAAGGTGCTACTAGCTAATATAGCGAGAATATTATTAAGCTTATCTAAGAGATAAAGAACTAATATTAAGAACTAAGATATATAATAAGTAATAGTAATAATAGTAATAGTAGTAGTAATAATTATAATACTAATAATAACTAAGAGAGCACCTACTAGCTGCTCCTACCTTTTCTATTTAGAACACCTAACTAACTATATATTATAATACCTTAAAACGCTAATATATATTCTAACTACCTACCCCTAAGGTCTATATTAACCTAACTTATATAGGCTTAAGCTACTAACGCCTAGCGCTTTAGCATCCTATATAAGAAACCTAATATATTAGCACCTCACCTAATAATAAATATTATACTAAGGTAATACTAAGGGGCGCCTCTTATATACTAAGCGAGGGAGTATTTATTCCCTTAAGCTAAACAGTAGGAAGAAGTTACTAACTAGATAGGTATCTATATAAACTACCTAAGAAGCTATAGCCTTAACTCTAACCCTAACTTTAAAGGGATAGTCTTTCTACTTATAGAAATTATTATTATTATCTATTTATTTATTAAATTATTAAACTTATATTAATATTAATAGATAATATAGTTTAATTAATTCTTTATAAACTATATTTATTAAGATATTATTATCTATTAATTATTTATCTACTAGGAAAAGCAATTAGCTAATTATTTACTTATTATGAAGCTACACCTTAAAGATAGACCTAGGCGACAATAATAACATTTATAGTTATAATAATAATAATAAGGATAATAATATACCTATAGATAATAAAGTATAAAACTATATAATAGATAATAATAATAATAATAATAAGGGTAGTAATAATAAAGCATACTGCTTACTTATTAATAACTAATAGGTTTAGTTAGACCCTAAAAACCTTTCTATTATTAAGTAGACCTATATATTAACATAAAGAAATATATAATAAATAATAATAAGGAGTTATACTAATAGTTACTAACTACTAAGTTCTATAATAAAATAGTAGCTATAAACTTTAATAATACTAAAGCAATTAGATAGTTCTTATGCTTATTAATATTTAACTATAGCTATAAATAAGCTAAAAGCTAAGAACTAGATAGAGATAAAGATATATTTAACTTTAAGTTCTTCTTTAACTTTATTAATATTATTAGTAAACCTCTCATACTAATTACTAAAAGCATAAGCTTAGCAGCTAGCTATAGATACTCCCTCTAAGCTTAGTCTTATAGATATAGTGCTAAGTATATTATTAACCTCACGTTTAACCTCTATAGCTATATATTATATATTAGGGATACTACGTAAAGGGGCGCCTAGTTTATTATTATATACTTTAGTAAAGAAGCGCTATAATAGGATGCTAATAATTTTAAGCTACTATAAAGTAGAGCACCTTATAAAGCTAGAAAGGGGAAGGAGATAGTAATACTATTTAACTAAGTATTAAAGCTAGCTATCTTTATTAATACTACTATTACTAAGTAAGGTAACCTATATAGGTATAATATTAATAATAAGTTTACACCTAATAAGTTAAAAGATACCTTACTTAATAATAAAATATAAACTATATTCTAGATAACTTTTATTAATAAGTAGCTAGCCTTTATAGTATAGTATAGAAGGAAACCTTTCTAGATATAGAATAAGCTTACTTTCTATATATATAACTATAGTACTAATAAAGAGCTAGCTTACTTAGATAAATAAGAAGCCTACTTCTAAAGTATAATACTAGCTTATATCTAAGATAGTAATTAGCTCTATTAATAAGATAGCTCTAACTAGTTACCTATAGGCTAAGATATAACTTTAGCTAAGTATTAAAACCTTATAAATAGCTTTAAAGAAAACTATAATCCTATAAATATTACCTTCTTCTCTTATACTTTAGCTATTAATATTACTATTACTTTATAGGGTAATAAAGGTAATAAGGGCTAATACTACTTCTTAGCTAACTGCTAAGCTATTAAAGCTTAGTTTAGGTATATTAAAAGCTTCACCTTCTTCCTACTTACTTTTTATTTAAGCTTTAATAACTTTAGTATACCCTACTTATTAGCCCTCTTCTAGTAGCTTATAGACTTAATAAGCACCTAGCTGAAGGTAAATAATAATAAGGTAAGTATATTACACTTTAGCTACTTTTAAAGCTATTATAATATTAAGTATATTATCTACTTCAGCTTAGATAACTTACTACTTATAAAAAGCTATACTATAGTAGCGCTCTACCTCTCCTATACTTAATATAACGCACTCCCTAAAGTAGTATTATAGAAGTATATTAGCCTCTTTAACTAGCTTAATAGACTAAACCTAACTAAAACCCCCTTTTTCTATAAGGTATACTTACTCTTAAATATAATTAATAAGGACTTTTATACCTTCTAGCTTAAGTAAGTTATTAGTATCTAGCTTAAGAGGCTAAAGCTTATGCTCTATATATTTAATACTACCTTATAGCTAATCTAATAGTTTGCTATCTTCTATTATAATAATAGTAGAGAGGACTTATTTATTATGCTTTACTCCTTCCTTCTAGCTATCTTCTTTAGTATTTTTTATAACTATAATATACTCTTCTACTATACCTTTAAGTACCTTATAAAGGCTTATAGAGATAGTAGTAGTAAGCTACCTATTAGCCTCTATAAGGCTACTACGCTCCTCAACTAGCTTAATAATTACTACTTTATAAGTAACTACTATAGGGTTACTTAGGGTTAGGGTTAGGGTTAG
>JAKMWW010000165.1:0-107448 GCA_025327125.1 Colletotrichum sp. SAR 10_86
AACAATATTAATAATATAAAAAAAAATAAAAACATATATTACTCAATTTAAATCTAATATTTATAACAATAATATCCCATTTTTCCTTCTTAATCCTAAAACCTTTTATAACCCCCCCCCCCTATATACTAAGCAGATCAGCCTAAATATTATAAATATAATAGTTAAAAGCCTTATAAAGGTAAAAAGTTCTAAAAAGACTAAAGTCTTAATTTATTACCTCAGCTAAAAGGATAATAAGCAGACTATTATTAAAACTAATAACCTTAAGCTAATTAAAGCTAATATTAATAATATAATAAAAGTTAAAAGTTATTAGAAGGGAAGTATTAATATTACTAGGAATAATAGAAGGAAGTTTACTACTACTATTATAATAATTATACTTATCCTCCTAATTAGATCTATAGTCCTCTTATATAACTTAGCTTATCTTAAAGTTATAATAGACCTTAGAGTATAAATAGTTACTATAAAAATTACTCTAAACGCTAAGTAAAGAGATATATTTAAAGTAAAGCTATATAGCTTAAGCTTAATTAGAAGTATTATTACTATACTCCTTATAGTGCTTAAAGTAGTAAAAGTAAAGAGAGTAGTTATAAATACTATAGGTATAAACTAAGAGATTAATTAAACTTAGTAGTTAGTTTAACTTCTAGTATAGAGGACTTTAGAAGCTAGTATATAAACACTTAATAAAGATTTAGTATACCTAAAGTAAGCTAAAAGATAAGTAAATACTAAGAGCTACCTTTATATTATTAAGCTACTTAATAATATTCTTAAAGTTAATAAAGGCGCTCTAGAGTTATATATTTATATTAATTTAGTTATATTAGAGGTTTAAGCTAACTAAAACTAACTTATTATAAAGCTCCCTATAAAAGTAATTAAGTTATTTTTAATTAGTATATATAGTAAATTAAGATATAAGAGAAGGTTAGTAAATAGTTTTAAAAGAAGATTAAAGAAGACTTATATAAAGAAGGCTTATATTAATATAGCTATACTAACTAACTAACTCTTAAGGGATAAGCTTAGTGAAATACTATAGCTTTTTAATAATTTTAAGGTAAGTAATAAGATTATAAACTTTATAAGGAGGTATAATAATAGAAGTCTAATTAAGTGAATTATAATAAGCTAAGTAGTAAAAGTAAAGAAGAAGGAAACTATTAAAGATAAGTTATAATAAAGCTAATAAGTTAAGAAGAATAAAGTGAGAGAAAAAGAGGTCTCTTAAATAAACTAAAAATTAATACTAATTAGATAAAAGGGTGAAGATATATTATTATTTACCCTCCCTACCTTAAATAATATTAGATAATATAACTAATTAGTAGATAATAAATAAGAATAATAGCTAGTAGTAATATAGTAGCTATTTAAAGTAATTATAATAAAGAAAAAGTTATATAGGGATATTATTTTAATTAAAATAAGTTTAAAGAATAAATAATTCTATTTAAAAGGGAGGTAAATCACTATTTTAAGAATAAGAAGGTATAATCCTCTTATTACACCTACCTAAATAATAGCTATATTTACTATTATAACCTCACTTTTATCTAAACTAATAAACTACTAATACTAATATTAACTATTAGCGCCCCTAATAACTAATACCTTTAAAGTATAAAAGGAGGGCTTTTTTCCCCTAAACAGTTAGTTTTTAATTTTATATTATTATAATAACCTACTTTATAAGTTAATAATACTTTTATATTACCTTTAAGTATTAAGCCTTCCTTTTTTATAACTTTACTTAATTAATAATAACTCTATATAGTTTATATAATCCCCTCTATAGCTCTTAAATTACTAAAGCTAATAATTATTACTATTACCTTTACTCCTTTAATTAATATTTAAATAGCTTTTACCCTTTTTTTTAGTTATTATATTATATTTAGGCCTTTCTTCTACTACTCCTACTTATATATTAGCACCTTTAGCTAATATATAGACTAAAAAGATCCTTATTACTAATGTAATACTCTTATAGGGCAACTTTAATAATAATTAAGTAATCTATAACCTCTCTAAAGCCTAACTAACTATAACTATAAAAAACTCTTAGTTCTATACTCTAAATAGTAAGTAAATACTAATTAGACTGCCTTAATTCTTATTAAACTTCTATAAGTATAAAGTATTTAATAATTAGACTTTTATAAGTATATCTAATAGACTACTTTAGCTTATAATAAAAGGTAACCTTAATAAGCTGCTAATTAGATAAGCTTAAAGTAATAGGTTTAACTATAAGGATTTTTAAAATAGACTCCTAAAAGCTTAAACCTTAGAGCATATTATAAGCCTCTATAATTTTTAAAGTTATCTTTAGTATAAAGACTAAATTAATATAGATAAGATATAATAGGTAGCTTATTAGTAAGTTAGAGATATTAACTAGTATTTACCTTTTATAGCTTATATTATACTAAAACTCTAAAATACCTCCTCTTAATTTTATACTACTTTTAATTTTAACCTCTTTCCCCTAGCTAAATAGTACTATCTTAAGTATACTAACTATATACTTATTCCTCTATTTAATATAAATTACTACTACTATACTATAATAATTATAAACTAGCAAAACAGTATAATCTTCTAGTATAATTCTATATAGGATAGAGAGTTAGAGAAATACTTTATTAGTAATATTTAAGCCTTTAAGGCGCTATATAAGCACCTTAGCGCTAATAATAATACGCTTTATACTATTAATTTAACTACTTATATAGTTAATAGCTTCTAATAGCTATAAAAGTAAAAATATAAGCTTATAGTATATAGGTAGTTTAAATTAGTAACTTAAGACAGCTAGTATAACTATTAATTTATAAAAACTTAGAATAAGCTAAATAATATAATAAGTAACCCTTATAACTTCTTAGAAGGTATATAGATCTAATAGATTAAAAAGATTTCTAAAGAATTCTATTAATTTAAACTGATTAATTTTACTTTATATAAATAGCCTACTTAAACCTAAGATTTATACTATTAGTTATAATAACTAGTTATTACTATAAATAATAATTTAGAGGTAGAGGTTATTAAGAAGTAATTAGTAACCTCTATATAGCCTATCTTCTAACTAGCTGTACTTATACTACTTATATTTACACTATAAAATTTACTAATATTTAGTTAGTCCTCTAGGTTTATAAATAATAAAAATAGCTAATAGGGAATTATCTTAAATAATAAAAATAAGCTACTTAAGCCTTAAAGTAATTATGCTTAATATACTAATTAGAGCACTTTAGTATAAGAGGTTAAATAATTAGCTACCTTAATATCTAATCTAAGTATAAGCTTAAAGTTTTTAATAAACTTAGTTTTTAGCTACTATAAAAGAGTGAGGCTTAATTTAACTATAGATAAAGTAGTAATATAAAGGTAGAGTGAGATAAAACGTCTTAAAGCTATAGAGGAGTATTTTATTAATAAAAATATAGCTAATTAATAAGCTATAAACCTTTAAGAGAACTTTTTAAATTATAGCTAAAATAATTAAGTTAAATATTACTATAATAAAGTTATATAAATTACTACTTAAACTATTTAATATAAACCCTTCCTATTACCTATTATAGCTCCTAACTTTAAAAGTTATATCTACTATAATACTTATTAATAATAACTAGCTTTATAAGCTAGATTATAAAATATACTTAATAACTAGTTAGTATCCTTATAGTAATCTTAGTATAAAAACTATTATAACACCTAAAGAGGCTATAGTTAATAATTAGAAAAGAAAGCTAATTAGGAGGTTTAAGTATAATAAAATAATTTTATTTATAAAAAGTAGATTTTCTAAGAGTTTTTTATAATAATTTTATTAATATTTTTACTTAGATTAAGCAAAATCTTTAAGCCTAAAAGCTATAATTTAGGGGATTTAATTATCTTATTATAATTATTTAATTTATAGTATAAAATATTTAATAAATTAAAGAGGGATAATTAGAATAAAGTAGTAGTTTATATAAAGTTTTTAATATATTTTTTATACTTTTATATCTTAATTAATAAGTAGTTATCTTAATTAAAATACTTTAATAAGAAGCTTTAGCTTCTTAGGGGAGATAATAGATTAAGTAATAATATACCTTTCCTTATACTTTTTTAAAGTATTTATAAGTTTTTAAAGTACTTCTCTTTTAGACTTTTAGCTAACTTAATTAGAGTATAAAATACTAAAAAAAGTTTATCTACTTAGTAATAAAAGTAATTTATTAAATTATTTAGTAGTAGTAAGGTATTAAAATAACTTTTTAGCTTAAAACCTAAAAGCCCTTATTTTAAGCTTTTAGCTATTTAAAGACTCCTCTAGTAGTAAGTTATTCTTAATTTATTACTTAGAAATATATAATATAAATAGCTTAATTAAAGTAGTATAGAAAATATTATATAAGTTAAATAGTAATAATAATAATAATAATAACGCTAATTAAGGATGATAGATATTAGTAATAATAGTAGATAATAATATTAATTAGAAGGTATAAAATAATAATATTAGTGCAGGATAATAATATTAGTACTAGACGCCTAAGATAGATAAGACTAACAATAATAACACCTTCTCATATTTCTTAAGACTAAGCCCCTATATTATTCTAATAGTAGTTAAAAAAACTAACTTAGGTTAAAATAGAGGAAAAAAAGGTCCTTATATTCCCTATAGTTATATAAAAATTCATAAAAGAATTCTTTATAAAATGTCTTTAGATATAAAGGCACTCAACTAAGGAGGACTTTTATAGTAAGTAGGAGGTTACTATTGCATCTTGAAAAGTGCTGATCTGATATATTCTAAACGTGAACTCAGAAGGGTTGGAGTCTAGAAAAGGTCTTTATATCGGTCTGAGGCAAATGGGTGAGGTTGCTAAGCGACTGCTTTGATAATCTGGGTAGGGTTGAACTGGTCTTCGCGAAGGTGAAGGTAGATCTTTCCCCCTCGGGCACTTCAGTGAACGCATTGCTGATAGAAGCCTTGCCGTCTTGGTGGATGACCTGTTGACGATGAAGCAGCACGTTGGGGGGACTCGAAGAATGCTAGTTGGGTTACAACGGGTGTCCTGAATGTCGTTGGTTATTGCTTTTCTTAGCAGGTTGCCCAAAGATTTGTCTGTTGTTGTTGCACGGTATCCCTGAGCCCACTTCTGTTCTAACGAACAGAGTACGTCTTATGTGGACCGAACGCAAGGTAACACGGATCAATCATATGTGTGGTTGGTGAATGAAAATTGCGACAATCTACTTATGCAGAGTTGGGTCACAGTAGGACAGCATACAGCCGCACAGAGAATCCCAAGGGAATTGCAGGAACTAACAGCGGCAGCTAAGAAGAAAACCACCGGTCTTTAAAGGAGAAAAGCAAAACCCTGACCTTCCGGCTAGCACCATCAAGCAGGGCTGGCGACAGAGAGTCAACCTGACAGCAAGGCTCGAAAACGTTAGCTTTCAATCTTGTGGAGGTGGCAAACGCTACCTTGGATATCCTCGGAACCAACCCTGAAACGGAGTTTCTCGAGTACGCCAAATGTACCAAGCACTCGCCCAACTGCTATGACCAGACAGAGATGGAGAAGGACACCTGTTGGTGCGGCAACGGTCACGCCTATTCATACAGCAGTGACTTGCGGTGATCTCCCGACAGAATATCCATTGTCAAGAAGCTATGGTGTTCACGGTCAGGACCTCAGGACAGGAGTACAACAACAGGCTAGGGCGATTGCAGGCCAGACCCTGAGGTGAGTTTCGGGACGAGGAACCCAGAGTGAATGGTTCATGTCGCATGAGCGGGACTGTGACAAAACCCACGTTAGGGAGCACATACGCATAATAGAAGAGGTCTCCAACCCAGGAGCACCGCAAACACGGGGGGTTTTCACGCAACTCATGACATTGTGTCACTCAGTATTCCAAAGGTCTCCTCCGGTATAAACTCTCGGATATCAAGAGCAGCGACGTCTTTGTGCTTAGCGAATGCCTTCACAGCATCGCGGAGATACAGCATCATTCTTAGGGAACTTAAAGCGGGATATGAAAGACCAATTTGGAAGGGTAAATCTTAGCCCACGGTGCGGATACTGCAAGGCAAGTTGATTCCTGCTGCAAGCGTCTTGCCATTCACGGCAAAGTTGATGATAGGAAGGATGCGAATAAAAAAGCCGGGACCCAGTTTCGGCGGCATCAATAGAGGTTCTCCATATGTTACGTATTCTTGGACGGTCGCAGGGAGAGACTCGGCGATCTTGTGGTACCTCGATGCTGCCTACTTGGTGTCACCCTCCGCGAGCTCTGGCTCGTAGTTTGTCGCGGTCCATCACGATTACCGGCAGATGTCTTTAACAAAGTAGTAGGTCCGATCAATCATACCCTGTCTCTCTTCTGAGACAAGAAGCATGCACGGGATTAAGACATTAATCTGCCTTTTTGTTTGCTACGAACCACAAGAAACTGGCCAGCTGGTATTTTATGGAGGTATTCAGATGTGAGTTAACATATTACATACCAGGCGATCCTGAGCCAGACAGATCAGAAAGTGGCCGATCTAAGGTTGGCTCCGTGACCCGTCAGAGCAACACTCTCATCGCCTGGCATGATGTGTCTCACTGTTCGATCGTCATGAGGGCCACCATCAGGCCACTCCCTAACAGATGACTGGGTCTGAAGCGGTAGACACAAAGTCGAAGGAGGGCCTCTGTGCCAGCCTAGATGTGTGATACCATCCGCATGAATGGCTCCGACCATGACTCAGACGTCACCCAAGGAGCGGCCAGTCTTTGTGGCGGGCATCATCCCGGACCATGCAGAAAAGATAGAAAAGCATGACACCGCCTTCTCGCGCCATCTAACGCCATCCATGATAAGGCGTTCATTCTCGCGATGACCTTGGTAAAAACGAGGAGGAGAATGAGTGGGGACGGCGCCAAGGACGACGAGGTCAGTAATGAGGGCATTCACCAGCTTTCTCACTCGAGCGCGGCACCCCTCGCGACTAGCAAGGGGTTTCACTGCCTAGATTGCCTCGAACAACACAATCCGCAACCCACGAGCCAAGCCCAAAGCCGACTTTGTGAATAAATAGATGACCTCGAGATTGGTGATTCATCTTCAAGAGTTCGACAACTCTGAGCAGCTTAAGGGACAAGGAATTGCGTGGATAATGCGTATTATGGTGCACGTGGTACAGCTCAAGGAAGGATACGCGTCCAAGTTCTGCCCTTCCCATGTAAAACATCGAGCTCAAACACTCCGTGACTCTCTTCACGAAGGCTTCGCGCCCACGATTTTTCTCGCAATAATTTCCATGTTGAAGCAGACAGAACTTCTCGGAAAGTGAGACTCTGGTACCGAGCCGGCCACAGAACGGCTGCGTTGCCAAAATAGTAAGCGGTGTCCTACCCCCAACTTCGGGAAGACTCTCGCATGAATCCGCAGTCCGAGCCTGCATGAACAGACGTCTGGCAGACCATGACTGCACTCGCACATTAAAAATCAGCAGGTTGAAGGGCTATCTAAGGTTGATTGTGGTCGCAGCCAGCAGGGGTCGAGGGGAGTGTGACATGAACTGAAGTTTGAGTAATACTCGGGTTATTTGGGGCATTCCCATTCCTCGGCTTCCCGGCGTGCTTCCCCTGCTTGTGGGAAATCTGTCGAATGATCGCTGAACAGACAGTCTTGGTATGGCAAAGGTAGCATGTTGTAAATCACAATAGGGGATGGTGTGCTGGCTGTGAAGGACTTGGATAGAATCACGACGGCAACTAACGGGCAGAAATTCCCAAGAATGCAAAGACGAGAATGATGAGCAAAGCTGCGGCTGGAGGGATGTTTTCAGCATGTAATCGGTTCGCCGGTGTTCCAGCATGAGTTGGGATATCTTGACCCTTCAGCTCATGCTTTGGCCTACTACGACGGCAGCCTCGGCATCTTAGCATCGGTCCAGACAGCGGAGACGTTGGGCGAAATTCGCTCGTTGGAGGGCGACGCAGCATTGGCGTTGAGCGAGGTTGGGTTCGTCTAGCTACCTGCAGGGCAGTGGGTAGCTGAAGGTTAGCTACCCACACCTGGAACCCACACCTGGAACCCACACCGCTGATTGGCCCTCTCCACCAAAACCGGTGAAAATGACTGCTGTGGCCGGCGTGCCGGCGGGCACACTGCCCCGGGCCGGCAGGGCATCACACAGGCAGGCAAGACATCCAAGCTGCACATGCAATTGAACCCGACTCCTTGTACGTTAACACCCCCCCGATGATTCGACATCACCGTTGACAGGGGGCACGCCGAGCAGACGGGCAGGTTGCTAGGTGCACCGGCCTGGTCTTTTCAGTGATCTGTCGCAGATGAGTTGGTGCCTGTGATGAAGCCGGTGCAGCTGACGCAAAGCGCCAACGGGAGATGCAATGGCAAAACCGATGGCGCTCGTGCAGCTGCCGTGCTAAGTTGCTGGGTTGGAGAGTCCTTCCCGCCTTAGCGACCTACCTACCTGCTTGAAAATATCAGCACGTAGCGAAATCAGCAGGTGGAGAAATTGAGGGTACGTGGATGGAGGATGGAAGAGGGAGGGGAGGTCGCCCGCTGGGGATGGCTGTACCTATTGTACCTACGTTCCTGAGATGAAAGTGGTGCAGTGGGTGTTGGGAGAGCCATCCTCTTTCCCAGGGAGAGTGGTCTTGATGCCTTCCAACCTGGACAGCAGAAACAGCGCTGGTGCATTTTGGCGGCACCGGCACGTCCACAACAATAATTGAGAAGCGGCAGTCTGCCCGCAACCTGTGCAAGGGAGGCTGCTGCCCCAGCTCCGATTCCGACTGCCCGGTGGATCAAATCTCGACTTCAACCTGCCATTTCATCATTTCGAACATATGCACTTCCGACCCTCCCGAGCGTTCATCTCTGAAGACCGGTTCATTCGACCTGTCCTCGAATCTCGAGACGCCAGGCGCCGCTCGATCTCAAGCCCAAAAGAAGGACTTCCCCATCCGCGACGTCTCGCTGACGATCATCTGATGCCGTTGCACGAGACATTTCCACAAGTTCCTACCATGTGTTTGCTCTTTTCGCATGCCGGAACATGGCCAGCCAAGCACCATGAAAAACGAGGGTGCGCGATCGCGGAGACAAACCTGCCGACCGGAGGCGGAGACGATGGCTGGGAGCCCCGCGGTCAGCAAAGATCCCGTCTGGAGGGCAGCGCAGGTGGAAGGCTCACAGCTCCGTCCTACCTTAGGTACCTACCCACTTCACGGCACCTTCCTTCCCGGTGATGACTTTGCAGTGCACCTTCTTTACCTTACCTTACCTTACCTTACCTTACCTTACCTTACCTTACCTTACCTTAGGTAGGGTAAGGGAAGGATACGTACTACCTTCCAAGCCAAACTGAGATGCGCATTTTCCTCTCCCACCCAAGTGGGTAGGTACCTACCTTTCCTCAGTGCAAGCCACCCGCTTTCGACTTGTTGCTCGCACCCCGTCGTCCCCTTCAACCTCAACCCATCACCATGTCACGCCTAACAACCTAAATGCACCATGGGGCTGTTCATTGACAGTGCTACCAACGACCCCTCTCCAGACCTAGCGTCCAGCCTGGAAACATTTGTGGACACCATCCAGACCCAGCAGAATCAGATTTACGAGTGCCTAAAGGGCTTTGAGTCTGAATTACTCCATTCGCCCAACAGTCACCGTATCACCCCCTGCGACTTGAGGCGACTGCTGCCTAGCCACGTTCTGGACATCATTCTCCCAGCTCTTCCGGTTGCAAAGTTCACGCTCGGAAGTAACGGCCGCAACATCAACGGCAAGTTGCAAAAGACAGCCAAATTTTGGGACCTCAATCCTATCCAAATACTCTTCGCTATCGGCTTTGACTACAAGCCCCAAGGACAGGGATTCTTTATTGCTCTACTAAATCTAGCTGCGGCTCTTCCACATCAATTTGATACAGCTATCGCACAACTGTGCGCCCAAGCGCGATCCCGCCGAGAGGGAACGGCGTCAGCCATCCAAACCCGCTCACAGTCGTCGAATCTAAACAACAAAAGGACGCTGTCTCTTGTTCTCGGTGACGTCCAGGCTGTCCTAAACTCGATCCAACCCCTACGCCCACGCCCCAACAAGAAGTCCGCTGCAAGAAACCCGAGCGACTCAACAACCACAACCAAAGTCGGTCTAGCCGGATCACTTGGTTCCTTCGACAACTGCGAGTCCCAGGCAAAGGCACTCTCTGCTACGCCTGCCCGAAACACCACTACTGAGCAATCCGCCTCAACGACTTCACCAGCGACGCAGAACGACAGTCCCGAGCACTCCGAGCTACCAGAGACTGGCCGAGGGAGCGACTCGAGTCAATCAGTCGATTTTGATCCTTTCACTGCGTCCAAGCCATTGCCCACAACTGGGAAAGAGATTGGTCGGAGAAGGGAGTCGAGTGGATTAGACGATTTTGATCCCTTTGCTGCGTCCGAATTGTCCCCCAAAACCGGCAGCCGTCTGTTTGTCAATTTCGGCAGCCCGACTACCGACAAAGTGCCTTTTGAGAACATCTACAATCCCGAACCCGATAATACCCCCGTCTACGACGCGCGCGACGACCCCTCCTACAACAGCGAGGAGTCCCATCTCGACTCGAATCGCACCAAATTCCCTGCTAGCGAGCCCGACCCTGCTGACGACATTGATCCTGCTGACAACCTCGGCCCTCCCGAAGAGCTCTCCTTTCACATTAAGGCCGCTTCACAGGATCTTTCGCTTCCTAAACCTGGACCAACACAACCACTCAAGCAGGAACAAAAGCTTGTCATGGCCGGGTCCATCGGTGGCATTGCGATGCCCAGAGGAATCAAGAGGACAAGGCAAGAGTACGATCCCCAGCACGTCCGGACGCTTGTGAGGCCCGAGACGCCGGTACAGGCCGAATGGCTTGACCAAGCTTGCCAGGATGTCTTTGGTGTCATGGCACCGTCAATGTCCTACGTGGGCCCGAGTGACTTCCACGCCTTGGTTAAGCCCGATGCCAGGCCCTCTCTTCGTATTGCAGAATACATATGGAACAGCACACTGACGGTGCTCATGATCCATCTTGAGCCAGACCAGTGGGCAGTAGCGGCACTTCATCACCGCCAGGAACTGGCGCATTCAGTCAATCTGTTCAATCCCATGCCGTCCAGTGCCAGTTTCACCAAGGCAAGTCAGTTGATCAATGGGTTCATCAATAATCTGTTGCCGAAGACTCCTCCCGAGCGACGCATCGTCCGAAAGGCTTCTACCCCGCTGCAAGACAACACAGCCGACAGCGGTGTGGTTGCATTCGCCTGTGCAATGTGCCTCGTTTCGGCAACGCCCTTGCCGCTGAAGATTCATACAGGGATTTGGCGAAGGGTCATGGCTTCGTTCCTTGGAGTCAAGGTTGACGACTAGCACTCGTCATGCCCCTCAATGATGGCCATGCCGCCCACATCACCGTATAAGCCACCAGAAGAACCAGTGGACTCCGACAACGAGAACAGCTCCGATAACGGCATTAATGCATTCATTGCTAGCCGCCAGCATCAAAATGATTGGTGGAATCGGCGACAGGAGTTATTTACCACGTGGCTTCAAGAGCAGGACTCCGTTCTTCAACCCTCACACGAGGGCGTCATGTCCGCAATCGACGCTGTGGAGGAAGTACAAGCCAATGCCGAACGCCTGGTGAATTTTTACAAGGAGAATCTTGACAAGGTCAACCGTATGCAAGCCTTTGGGCCTGACGAAAGCCCCGGCGCCTCACATGACAAGAAGAGGCTCGACGAGCTCGTCGCCGCCAACAAGGACACGGCATCCATGGTCGCACAGCTTAGGAGCACGTCCAAAGGGTTGAAGACTTTGATGGAAAAAACTCAAGAGTTCAAGCAGAAACTCGCGCAACAGCAGGCTTTCATCCAAGCCACCAAGTGATGACCGGCTGGGGAGAGCGGCTCGAGAATTACGAGTACAGACCACATTGACCAGGTGCATCACGCATCAATGAAAAGACAGTACCAAGTATGGGGGATAGACTTATGGGCGCAAAAGGAGCTGTTACTATGTGTTAGTTTGGGGGACATAGATGTATCACGGGAATTATCAGCACGAGTACATTCGGGCGACAGCTGTGGGTAGGCTGAACCGATGTAGACTTGCTCCATCGCATTTTGCATTCGCATGGTTAGTTGTGCAAATTCAACGTCTTTATACTTGTATCAAATGCGGTTTCCTGTTCGCCTGCGGCAATACATTGTTGGATTGCTTGTAATATCCATCTCGGTTGACTGAATGCCTGCATGCGGGGTGGGGGGTTGGGTTGGGTTTTACCGGAGGTTGCCGTGGCATTCGAAATCAGGCGTTTGGTAAATGGGACTAGTCGGTACGCGTCATAGGAAGTCGCAAACACTTTGAAATTCAAGCATTAAAGCACTGCCGTTGTCATTTGATGTGATTCATTCCCCAGCCTGAGGAGTTGTCCAGCATGCGCAGCCGTGTCTCCGAGCTGGGCTGGTCGGGATGCCCACCGAGTGAGGAGTCGAAGTCCGCAGCAAAGTGTTGGCATCTCAGCCGGGTCAGCGCCCACAAGCAAGATCGTCTCGACCTTTGGTAGAAACATGAATGGGTGACTTTTACGCAATGGATGTTGCATTTCAATCCCATTGTTTTTCTCCTGCATGCTGGAATGGAATGGTTGCGATGCGGGGGCCGGGGTTGGATTGGGCCGACCTGCTGCTTGGGATCACCTCACTGTACTCGTAAGGTCCGTGCCTCACAGTGGAGGGCTCTGCAGGGAAATTTCCCCAGCGATCCGCTGAAAGTGCGCTAAACTTACAGGCCCCTATGTGCTGCAGGACACTGTACGTACCTGGGACACTGTCGGTCGGTGCACCTCGTGGTTCCCGCCGAACAGGCTGAGCGAAACGCACTGTGACGGCTGCACCGTAATGAACGCAAGGTTGCACCAGCGGAGAAATGATTGCAAGTCAGGACAATGCTTCTTGCGCGATGATATTAGACGAGATGTGGTAAAGTTGCAAGGCGGTGATTGATGCATCCATAGGTAGGTAAAAGACGCGACGCGACGCGACGCAGACAGACAGGCTGGCTTGGGGCGCAGGCTGTCTTGTGCAGCCAATCAGCGGTGTGGGATCCGGGTGTCGGTAGCTGACTTCAGCTACCTACTGCCCTGTAGGTAGCCGTAGGTAGCTGAACGAACAGTATCAGGTACCCACAGCTGGCTTACCAACATGGCGAGGGAGGTGGGGCCCCAACAGTGGCAAGGTCAGACTGTGCGCTCAAAAAAGGATGACCATGCACCCACCACAGAGACGCCCTGCGTGTACCCTTGCCGAATGCCGTGAAGCATCAAGTCTGTTCGCCGCAATGTGCATCTACTTTAATTCAATGCCATTCACAGAGAATTTCAAGAGACGCCGTGCGAAGCGCATCTTCGAAGCTCGGGAGCGTGCCGTGCCCGTCGTCGGAGGCGGTGTCTTCTGCGCGCTGCACCGTCCCGCGACCATCCCACCCAACGCGTTGCTGTCCCTTCCACCAGCCTCGTCGGACAAGAAGCGGAGGGGTTGGCAAACCGAAGTCGCACTTCTTGCATGTCTTATCCATTGGTTCATCTATTCAGGGTCACGGCGCGTAGCTGTTCGGACATGCACTCGCCAGGAAGCGACCGAACACTTTGGATGCACGCGTGTGAGTGACATGTGTGGTGCTGCCCGCAACGACGGTGTTAGTGGCACCGTCAGACTTTTTGGGGTGAAAAATATGACCGTGCGCCTGGACCAGTATGAACATGCCACTGTGGAATTCCGACCATGCCGCGAGGTGTTCTGATAAGAAATCGTACCTGAGGCGTCTGCTGTCCATACCATGCACGCAAGAGAAGCAGGCTGAATGTCGCCGTCAATTGAAGGGTATGAGCCAATGCTCAGAGATGTTCAAGTGCATACAATGAAGGGTTCTGCTCTTCGCTGCATCCAGATGCTTGCCTCCATAGATGCATGCGGATGGGCGCCTGTTGATTTGGCGCATCGTGCGCGGGGTTGGCTGAACCGCAAGACGTTGACTTAAACTTAAACTTTGGAGAACATTCGACCGGCTCAAGTTCTGACGCCGTAATTACCTACCCACTTGGCAGACCCTTGTCACCGGAAAATGTCCGGAGTGGACCCTTCACCAAGCTCGCGTGCGCTTCAGTGGCACGGTCATACTTTTTAGGGGCATGCTCAGACAACATCCACTGCAAGCCTGCGATCGATCGTGGTCTTGGCCCCAATAATTGACGTTCTCCGCCGCCGAGACCGCATGCCGACAGGAAAACTCGCATAACAGCGTTCGTACGCGGAGATCTCGCTTGCCAATTCTTGCAAACCTGGGATGAACGACCTTGAGATCTCAGATGAAGTGCACTGGAACTTGGGACAGTCCTGCGCATCCCCGACAGGAACGGGCGCACGCGGAAAGAAGACGAAACAGAACGAGTCTTGGCTGAATTCTAGTGAAAGTGAGACTACCAGAGAGGCGGAAGGGCCCGTGATGTATGATTATCGTGTCGTCCTGTTGTTTTTGCTATTGGACCTGTACGTCTCTGTCCTGGCATGTCGATTCCCATCTGAAGAGGTGCATGGGCCGTGACGTCACACCGGGCAAGCACCTCAACCCCCCTCCCCCACCAATTGCCCGCCTCAGCGAGTCAAAAACCGCTTCCTCTTGTTCGACTCCACCCATTCTGGACCATTCCACGCCCGAGGTCGCGAGAGTCGGTCAATCTCACCAACTCCAATTCGACACATTTGCGTTGGGTGAGTGCGTTCTGGCTCAGAACGATCGCCTCGAAAGTTTCCAGCAGCACCCCTACTCCATCCCTGCTATGCGCGCCGGGCCGTGCCGCTGTCATCCATCTCAAGCATCTCGCAGACGCCATGACTTGGTGCACGTCACTGAACCTCTGTATCTTGCTTGAAGTATATCTCCAAGTGCACAAGCCGAGCGAATGGCTTTTCTCTTGGAGGCTGAAAGTCTTCGGGAGGCTTGCCGCAGTCTTCATGTCATATGATGTTGGCGATGGCGCTCCCCGCGACGCTTTTGGAGAGAACCTTTCAGAATACGATGTATTGAGCCCTCGCAACGAGAGACTGTGCACATAGCGTTGGCAGCCCGGACTTTTGGGGCCGCGGGCAAATCTTGTCAGGATTACGATGGAGTCACACAGGTTGGGATGTCCAAAACTGTGGGTGAGATTGACCTGTAAGAAAAGATTGAAAAGAGTCGCGAAGGCTTGTCAAAGAAGGACGAGACCGTGCGTGGAAGCTCTTGCAGCCCAACCGAGAATGTCTCGATCGCCTTGCGAAAGCATTGGTGGAGCATGAGACTCGTCATACAGATGAAATTGAGACGGTCGTCCGATGAGAAAAGCTGCTGGACAAGCTAAATACTGACACTACAACACCTGTCAAGCTACCAGCAGCCATACTGCCGCCAATCGAAATACTGCCTCCCAGTGGCGTAACTGGAGGAAATGCCTCAATAGCAAGTAACGACAGCAAGTCTCGACCGCACCCAGCAGGTGGCGCGTGATAAGGGGCAAGTGAATGGGGGTCGATGCCAATGAGGGACCGGCATCGATCGGTGGACACTCTCAACGCTCGTAAGAGCCGATTCTGGGTACCACCCACCTTATCACGCTACTTGGCCCTAAGCGACACAATACAGACTTGCCCAACATCGGAGACTTGGCAACGTCCTTCGAGTGTGCGATGCCATGCTCAAACGAGCCCGCTTACCGCGTGCGACCATCTCAGCAAACAGGTAGCTGTGAAGAGGGGGCCGCGCGGTAATAAGTCAATAATTGTGCCGTGCTTGCCACTGGCAGTGGGAGAACTGGAGGAAGAAACGGGAGACGCTCTGCAAGTGGCGTAGTCGGGTCATTTTGTCGTTGTTAACTACTGGTGCTTTTCTTTCTCGTGACCAGATGTTGCTGAGTTTCTTGCCGGCAAGTGAGAATGGAAATCCGATATCGTCTCCATTTCGTTACCAACGAACTAATGTCGCTTCGCGACGGATGACCCGGGAGGCCTTTCATTAGAACCAAACACAATAGGAATACACAGTCCATGCCTACATCACTGTTGTTACTCATCTTCAGCGACACCAGCGCACGTCAGCTGCAAATTTGTACCCGGGGGCGTTAGTCAGCCTGCGTCAGCGCAAAACGCCCCCTACTCACGTAGGGGTTAGCCTGTGCCGCTACAGTGTACGTAGGACCCCCGGGTACTACAAATGTGGGACAATCTGCCACCCACGCAATCTGAAAAAGCACTGCCAACTGCCACCAACCGACAAGGCACAGACCAGTCGATTGATCACGGCCGGACCCATGCTCCGTCTTCGTCCACCAATCGCTCATGAAACGCGAACCCCCCAGACGCCGTACTTCAACCCTTTGCGATTCTATTCGTTCTTCTTTCCCTCATTCACGGCCGTTCAGACAGAGACATGAGGTTGGCGCGTTTTGAATTCTTTCACGACTTTTCATCTGCATCCTACGACGTACTGCAAGCTCCACGAAGCGCGTCATTCCTTGGCCGGGTAAAATTCCGGCCTCCTCAGGTACCATCAAATTCGCCATCATTCATTGTGCAAGCGTTCATCTATCCACTAGCTTCGTCAAGAAAATCGCAGACCAAGGCACCTACTGGACTTGTGTGCCCACCGCGACGCACCGATATGCCTTTCCAGCCTCCTGCATGCCGCTGCAACTTACACCAACATTACTCGTTACCAGCCCTCGGGATGAATCCACTTCGACACGCGAAACACGCGCAAACTATCAGTCCACAGCACCCAATATACGGACGCAGCTGTCTCGGAGTCTTCTGACCCTAATTCGTTGTTTGCATCGTGTTTCTCATTAACAAAACCAATGATAATCCCTCAGGGGAGTGTGGTGTGTTTGGGTCCAGCACGAACAAGACCACAGGCTTTCTCGCGAGCAACAATGCTTCAACGAGCGATTCACTCTTCGGTGGAAACACGGCCACTGCAGGTAGAGGCGGGGGCTTCGGAGAATTCGGTGCGTCCAAACAGAATTCGAGCTCGCTGTTTAGGGCGTCCAAAACCAGCAGCGTCGGAAGCACAGCGACCTATGGTGGCGGAAATCTGTTCGGCAACAACAATACCGCAAGCATCAGCGGTTTTGCCGGCGGCTTCAACTTCACCAGCAAGGCAGTAAGCAAATCGGCGTTTGGGAAATCACTACCGTTGGAGATAAGAACTGTTGGAACGGAAACCTGTTATTTGGGCTTCATGGAACATCTTTTCTTGCGGTAGTCCCGCACAGAATCTGTCTTCCCGAGGTTTCGTGCATATGCGCTACGCTGTGAGGAAGGGATAACGCGTGTCGCTCGGTCAACACAATGTCTCAGTCCAGGAGATTCAGCAATGAAGACATTGCAGAGGGAGGCAGCTGACAGGCAACATCCGATAACTATGGATCACCAGACAACGAGCTAATACAAGGCGACACAGATCTTTTTGGGCAGAAGCAACCTATATTTACAGGTTTCGCTGCCTTGAACAGCACTTTCATGTTAGGAGGTGGGATCACAAGAGGTTTGGATCCCAAGCAAACAATACCGACAGCCTGTTTGGTTCCTGGTCTTAATCCGGGCAAATGTGCCTTGTGATCTGCCAACACCACCTCAGGCACGTTTGGCGGATTCGGCTTCACTTCAAACGACAATGCCCTGGTGGGACCGGCTGCACACCATTTCAAGAGTTAATTGAAAAGGTGAGCGTCTCCCAGAGCCTGAACCCCTCATTCAACTATCGAACAATCATATTGCAAGATACCTACAAGGACCAGTCGCTGAACGACCTGTGGGTAAAATGCTATTTGCAGCGAAGACAGCACAGCAACACTAACGGCAAAGCTGATGGCTTTGGCATCGTTAACTAATCAGCGCCCACCGTAAAGCAAGTAAACTTATTAAGTTCAATCAATTAATTAATTAAGTTTGAAGCTATTACTAGTTAATTAAGTTAAGTTTAACCCTTAAATTTAATTAATTACTTTAACTCTTTTAATAAGGATTATAATATAGATTAAATAAATATTCTACTATTAAATATCCCTATTTCTCTTTATTTACTTTCTACTACCTTCTACTTCTAATAGACCCCCCCTTTAGTAAAGTATAAATTACTCTTTTTTATTTATTTAGCTTTTTCTTTTTTTTTTTTAATATAATAATTAATATAATTATTCTAATAAATATTTATAATATTCTCTAAGTTCTATAGGGGTAATAGCTAAGTTTTTTAGAGAAATTAAAAACTAATTTTTAAGATCTTCTAGAGATTTATATTAAAATTATTATTTTATTACTATTATCTTCTATCTCTATTATCTATTAGTATTTTTTAAATATAAAAATATTATTAGGTTTATTTTCTTTTTTATTTTATTTATTTTATACTAAATATCTATTATACTAATAATCTTTTATCTAACTTTAACCCCTCTTCTAAATATTTTTAGCTAATTTATAAAGTATAGATCTATTTTATTATAGCTTAAGTAAAATAAAAACTACTTCTTATTTAATTATCCTTTATTTAAAAACCTCTTTAAAGTTATAATAAATAATAAAGTATATATATAAAAATTAAAGTTTTAAAGAAAAAGTAAAAAAAAGAGGATAAACTAAATAAAAAGTTATAATTAATTTTTTATTTATTACTAGCTAAATAGTTAATTAAAAACTAGTTATTAAGCTTATTATTATTATAATTTTAAAAGTAAATAGATTATTCTTAATATTAAAATAACTTTATTTACTTTAGAGTATTTTAAAAAGAACTATACTAAAGAGATTAAAGTATTATTTATTAGCTTAAAAGGTTCTAAAAAACTTAATAATATTTTATATAAAAGATAGTATTTAGATTTTATTAGTTTAATAAGAGATTATACTAAAGGTATCTAAAAAGTTACTATTTATTTTATTATTAATATTAACCTTCTTTTTAATATCTATAAGAACTTTACTTTTTAGAATATAATCTTTAGTATTAATATAAAACTATAAATATTACTATAATTTATTATTTTAATAGTTTATATACTTAAAAATATTTAGAAGTATTAAAAAGAGGTTATATAGTAAGAACTTCTATATACTAACTCTAAAATCTATTTAGCTTTTAATTTATAGACTTCTCTAAGTTAGTATATTATTATAAATATTACTATATACTTCTTTACTAGAGAGAAAGGTCCTTAAGTATATTTAATTACTATAAAGAAGTAACTTAAAGTTTATAATAATATTAACTTTATAAATATTCTTAAAGAAGTTATTTAAAACTAAAGTATTATAAACTAAATAAGAACTTTAATCTCTAATAATATAAGCTTAAATAATACTTATATAATAAGTTTAATCTTTTAATTTAACCTCTCTATAAAAAAGAAATAAAATACTTAAGCTAAAAAGATTTATTACTTTAAATATATCTTTAACTTTATATTAAAAACCTTTTTATTTAATAAAGACTTTAAAAACTTTAAGAGATAGTTAGATATATATATTCTTCTATAATAAAATAAAGCTAACTTTAAATATTAATAAAAAGCTAATCTTATTAATAAGCTTTATAATATTATAAAGTTTATAAAAGCTTTACTATAATATATATAGAAGTTTAAAAATCTATCTTATAAAATATTAAAAAGATCTAAGTAATCTAATAATATTCTTCTCTCTTAATAGATATTTAGAGAAATTAAATTAATTTAAAATAATATTATAAAATAAAACTCTATATACTTTATAATTAAGTATATAATTCACTTTAAAGATAAAATAGATAGCTTCTATTCTTCTCAAAATATTAAAAATCTTATATTAACTTAAAATATCTTAACTTTTAATAACTAATTATAGTTAATAGAGATTATAATAATTTTAAAGCTTATTTAGAAGCTTATATTTTAAATATAAAGTTTTAAATAAAATAGTTTATATAATAAGTTTTAAGAGGTAATTACTATAATAGAGTATTTTCTAAGTTACTTTAAAAGTTAAAAAACTTTCTATAATAATACTAATAGTAAAGATTCTTAAGATCTTAAATGAGAAAAGTTATAAACTTTTTTATAAAAAATATTTTAAAGATCTACTTAATTAGTAAATTAGTAAGTCTTATTATATATTTAAAGATTATAAATATCTTAAAGATAGTTTAATAAAAACCTTTTACTTATTTATACTTATTATAAATATATTAATAATATCTCTAACTTAAAAGAGATAAATAGTAATACTTAATAATACTTAAAAACTTTTATTAATAATAAATAGAAAAAGCTAAATAAATATTATACTTTAATAGAAAAGTTACCTTTATATATTACTATATTACTCCTCTATTTTAGTTTTAATATAAAATACTTAGAAAAAAACTAATAATCTTCTTACTAATAAGAATAAATATCTAATACTAAATTAGTTCTAAAGAGATATTTTAACTAATAATATCTTTCTAAAAAAGGGGAAGGTATAAGAAATATAAGTTAATACTTAAAACCTTATAATCTAAATAACTTTAAGTAGTAAGTTTAAATAGAAGCTACTATACTTAAGAAAGAAAATAATAATAAGAAACTAAATAAATTAGAGAAGTATTTAAGTTTATAGAAATAAGTAAACTATAATCCTATTAATTAGTAGTTTACTTATAAAGAAGAATATCTTTACTTAAATAAACTAGTATTAAATATATTAATAATATTCTTATAATTATCTAACTATAAGAAAGTATTTAGTACTATATATCTTACTTAAACTTTATAGAAGCTAGTAATAAAAGTAAAAAAGCTAAAAATACTATAATATATAAAGTAATAATATAAGAGGGGTATAATTTTACTACTAAATAGGTCTAAATAGCTTCACTTAGTAATTACTTATAATTAATTAGTAATTAATTAAGTATAGTATTATAATATAGTAATTAAGTTAAGTTTAAGCCTTAAACTTAATTAATTGCCTTAAGGTGGGCGCTGTAACTAATTTGGCGGTGTTTAAAGCATTATCATTAGTGTTAATAACACAACACGAATGCATCTACTCGGAATGCATCTACTCGGGGAGGATTCTTCCGTGGCAATATAGCGACCTTTGGATCTGGATCTGGAGGTGGTTTTGGCACAACGAACAATACCATCACAAGCGGCTTCGGAACTGCTGCTGGTGGCATTTCCAGCGCATTGTCTGCTCCCGTTGAGCTCATTTCACCTTCGATACTCGATGTCGCCACCTTGTTCGGAGCTCGGAACGCCGGCTTCTTTTGTTCGCCCTTGGCTCATACTCTCTGTCGCTTCGGCTGCCTCCTCACTTCACGGTCTCACCTCGATGAGCTCGCATCTTCGACAAGATGGCGAGCAATCACTACGGAATGCCGACAATCTGTATAATTGTCTCACCATCAGTCGTCGCATTCCTACGGCCACCATAGCCGGAGCTGCCGGGAGCCTAGGATTGCTTCACAGAATCCGCATCGGCAGTCCAACCCTTAGCACAGTCCAAAGGAGGCCCCGGAGCCAGCTGCGTGCATTGAGTACCAGCTCGGGCTCGAGGCGCTCAAGAGGTTTCAATTTGATGATGGTGAGATATGCTCTCCATCCAATGTCTTGGCCGAGGATGATGTACGTTAAGTCGGGGTGACATTCCCCAAGCAGGCTGGCCAGCCCCAACCCATTCATTCCGCACCTGAATGTGTCCCAATCTTCTCCGGCTTCCCGGAGCGTTTTCCTCCAAAGCACCAAAACAGTGAGTTTCCGCTTTTAGACGTCAAGTAATTCAATCGCATTCCAGTGTTCAGGCTGCTGTCCACTCAGCCATCATGTCGAATTCCTTGCCGTTCTAGTTCTTTTTGACAACACCAGAGTAGCTGAGGGCCATTCCCTCTTGGCAAAGCGGCTCAAAAACCCCCTTTATATACCCCATGGGTTAGCCATAGAGGTTACGCTGTGGCCCTCCACATATTTCCCCGTCAGAGTCATACGGCAGTCAACCATGTGCGCCTCCAGGAGGCAAACTGCGAAGGAAAAGTTAGAAGGAATGAAGGACACAAGAGTAGCTGAATTCACAATTCCCGTTCGAGGTTCATTTCACGCATTCCTTGACTTCTGTTATTGGCGGAAATCCTGCCTGGCTCCAAGGCTACTCCAGTTGTAACAAAGATATCCGCAAATCCCGAGTGCAGCCATGAAACATACCCTACTTCATGAAACTTGCCGTCTATCGTCCTGCGACTTGTCGCAGAGACCACCTGCGAATACGGCTTACTTCGGTGCCAATGGTTGGGTCTGATGCGGTGTGCACTACGAATTGTCTCCACTGTGGTGTCCACGATAGGTGTGGCGCTGAGATGGTACATTTGATGCAGGTTTATGCATTGTGTTGGCTGGGATGAGTAAGTGATTCTTCTATCAATAGTAGATACTTCTTCACCATCATCTCCGTCCGGGCTGAGGAATAATTATTGTAGATGTTTTCATGGTCTATGTGTGCGCTCGCAATCGCCCAGGCAAGCGAGTTGTGCTTCTTTCTGGTCATTATCACCAACATAATCTTCGCCAACACCAGGATTTGGACATTGACAGTCAATCTGGCCAACGCTTCGATCATTGCTCAATATCTCCGCATTTTTTGCAGGCTTGGTATGCGGAGGCCTTGCTTTAATCTGCTAACTCTGCTCTTGGCCGTAGCCTGCCAGGAACTTTTGTTGGCATCTTCCTCTGTCAGCCTGTCGTCAAAGCGTGGCTTTCTGAGCTTCAGGTCTATGTTTCACCGGAAGAACATGCTGGATCTCTGTCACCAGTCTTTGCATCATCTTCTATTTGGTGATACTGTCTTTACCAATTTCCACTATCTCGGGCCCACGCTTGGTAAGAAGCGCAGCAAGCCCAGTCACCGGGATCCGAGGGCTCTTTACTCACCTGCGAGCTCATATACGCGCATGCCATCACCATGTCAAATCATTATAGCTCATCTTGAAGGATCAGATATTACGAAGTAGTCGAATATCTCCATCGATCCGGACCCTCCAATCTCCAATCTCCAGGTAGGTGATGACTGATCTCTCAATCAGATTTCCGAACAGATGCTGCCGCATCGATTTCAAAATATACGACACCTCAATCTCAGGGCTTGCTTCTTCTCACCCGACAGACTGGGATCTAACCATGACAACCTCTATGAATCCTGATTTCTTAAGACCCTGCGTAACCTTCAGGCATTGCGCAACGTTCTATCCTGTACCCCTGGAGGATTGAACCTTGATGAGACTATCATTGCACTAGCGATGTTGAACAGCATACAGGCCCTAAACTTCACAATGATCATCAGATGGCTTGACAATACGTGGACTGAAAGGGATCGAGAGCCGTTAGGACACACTGCATATCTTGCTCCGCAGCATAACAAGAAACCTTACACCGTGTGACTAGTTGCACTGCTGGAATGCAAGACGCTGTAGTATGCAAAATTTGTGTCCCCGACTGCTGCGGGTGTGTTGGAGCATAGCTCCTCGTGCTTTTGGTTGTTTGCTAGTACTTCATCTCTCCATGACGGCATATCAGGATGCAGCTAAGATTGATCACAACTGAAGCGGCTCATAATCTGCAAGAGGTTCTGCCCAGATCAAATGACACATTGAGTCCGATGGCCTTGGTAAACGCCCTATGTGATCGAGAACGAGGACCGTCTAAGCAGGACTACAGAAATACTTCAATTCTGCACTTTGCGGTTCAACGATCCTGTATCTTGGGTATTGGCCTGCAAGATTCTTCCACGTCAGGTCTGTTAGGGAGAGCCCTCACAGACTGCTACAGTAATATCTCAGCGTTCAAAGCGGGGGGGCCGAAGGAGGAAGCGCATCAAGGAACGCGTGTGCCTCAACGAGCGTTTGCGAAACAGCAGCAGTGCATTGCCCTCACAACAAAGTGGACAACACAACAACGGCAGCAGCGGAAGAGGGCGAGATACTGGCACACTATCCATACTGTCACATCTTTTATCCAGGTTGCATTTTGAAAACCAATATCGACACCCTTTCTTTCCCGACAGTATCCCTGAAACTTAACTCGCGCCGGCCCTTCAGGTGCATACCAGAGCGCCGGACAATGCGCAGCCCGGGACGAGCGCATTTGGCGCACCAAGCGCACCAAGCGCACCGGTATTGACGCTCCAGCAGCGGGAAGCCCAAAGACTTGATCGTTATCGGGCAGAACGAGCAGAGCGCGAGAGATGAGAAGGCGACGATGTGGTCCCGCAAGTGGATAAGGGGCACCAGGAAGAAATCAACAAGGCAGTAGGTATTTATCTGCAGGCGACGCGAAAAGCAGCAAAATAAAAAAGAACAATCATAAACACTGACGTTTATGCACAGTCGTCCCTTCAACCTCAGCAGAAACGACTACCTCAACAACTACAAATTCAGAGTTGTCACGGAAGCAGTCAGTTTCAACATCTCCAAACACGAATTTGGTTGTATTCTATTCCAGAACGAGATCGTGATTCCGAGCCTGCGTGCACTGCCCATGAATACAGGCGTCCCTCCACCGCCTGGAGAGCACACCTTCACGGTCCCGCACCGGGTTATGCCATCCGGCGTTCATGCAGATCGCGGCCGCGAGAGGGCTGCGGAGAAATCCTCGAGACAAGATTTTGAGAGAGTTTGATCTGTTTTATGAGAATAAGAAGGGAAATAAGAAGGGGGAAAATAGTTGCAGAACTTGCGGAGGATGGCGTTGAAATTTGGAGACGGGGTGTCGGAGGAGGAGCTTATTGCGATGATTGAGGAGTTTGATGTACAGGGCGAGGACGGCATTAAGCGGGAGGGGTTTGTGGGCATTTGCTTTGGCGGATAGGATCCGCATTTGCGTAAAGGGAGCCATTTGTTCATAGCGTTAGAAATCGGGTACTGGCAAGCTTGAATGATGTCCATGTGGCGCATATGAGACAGCCCTGGCGTATGGTTGGGTGACTTCATAGCTGTCAGACTCAACATGATTGATTTGTTGTCGCGTCACGTATGAATGTGGGATTACAACCGCGCCCATGAGTTCAGAACCGAGGGAGTTTCAACTCTGTCAACTTTGCTTTTTATGTCTCTTGCCACAGGAGCTTCGCATCACCATCGTCTCCCAAAGCGGAACGATATGTATCATGTCCTTCAATCGAGGTGACCCGGCTCACGATGCCATTATCAACCTCCGAAAGCCGCAACAAGGGCCACACAGTCTGGCCAACTTGCAAGACTGAGTTCCATAGATGGGCACCGGAAGTCACTAACGACAGACTATCAAGGACCAGCCTCGTGGCTACTGCAATGCACGACGGCTGAGTCTGTTCGCGAAATATTGGTCAGCTGCATCCCCTAGTCTGTGCCTTGTGCAACAGCTCAATGAGGTATGAAGCATAATTTCGTGAGGCCTAGTCAAAGACCATCTCAAAATCAGTATTGTATAAAACTGGTCATCTATATACTCATCACAAAAATAAAGGCGGAACAGTATGACAGAACATTGACGTACCAGAGGACTTTTGGTCATTTTGTGTGATTATGGAGTTTCCCCAACCTCGAAGAATTACCTCTCGGTCTGTATGTAGTCAGCATCACGCATTGACTGTGTGGCGCCAGCACTTCATAAGCAATTAACATCGACGACAGGGTTGGGGATCAGTGAACGAGGTTATGCAGGCCTCTCGTAGACTGACGTATCGGCTCAGGTGTTTTTGGAGCCTCATGTCGTTTCATCAAACTGCCAGGATGGAAATGAACCAAACTTATTCGCGATTGCAAATCTTAGACCTTGGTTTAAAAAGCCCAAAAAAACGCAAGAAGGGCTCACATCGCTCATATCGTTCACCTCGATGGCAATGTAGAATTCTTGATCTGGACAGGTTTGGATCAAAGAGTTGGAGAAGCCATGTGTCATTTACAAGCATTCTGTGCAGGCATGAGAGGTCAGGTGCAGGAAGACAGCGTGAATTATGTTGAGAAAGGCACTGAAATGTTTGTCGTCACGGGATATCCTGCCGTCGTGGAAGGCTAAGTGTGGTCGAGAAAGAGGGCCATCACAAACTCGTATGTAACGACGATAGAACACAAGATCGTATGCCCCGCAGATCAAGCCGCCATTTTCGTAGTCCTCGATAAGCTGTCTGATGGAGTGCCACGGCAGGCCTTTTCAATGACGTTCCCATCCGAATGCTAATGTCACACTTCCTGTCCTTAGCAAGCTCATCGCCGGAACCAAAGGTGATAGCCCGGAGATTCCTTGCGATATCTGTAAGAATAATCACCGTAAAACCTCAACTCAGCAAACTAATATCATCGAAGCTAGGAAAACGAAGTCAGAAACAATCAGCCAATTGTCTCGCCAGCGGCAGAAGCCTCGGTCGCCAATTCCATTTTGTTCTGCTTGATCATCACACGAGAAGTGAGAAACAAGAATGCCAAATCGCTTATTGGGCTCTAGCGAGACTGCATGGGGAAAAAGGAGTAGATGGGGAGGCTTCCCCTGTGGAGAAAGAGCTAGAAGACCCTGTAGGGAGAATAGCCCTTCTAGAGAGGGTTGGAGGTCTGATAAAGTGGATTGCCCCGGAAGCAAGGTGAAAAGAGGTGGTGCGAAGGATCCGCCTCAAGATAGACCAAGAAGGTCTGGTAAGGAGGTTTTGCAGTGGTCGAAGGTCAAAGTGCGACAAAGTGAATTTTCCCATGGAAAAGGATTTGGAAGACCTGGCAAGATGGATCACCCTCAAGAAGCTGAAATGTGAAAGACACGAAGAGTGCATAAAGGTTCCCCTTTCCCGTATATGTGCTCCTAGCGGGAATTGAAAATACTGCGAGCCGTGAGAAAGCGTGATTCTCTTCGTAGTGCCTCCCACGCATGCTTCTTTCTTGATCCTGGCTTGGTCAAATCGTATGGGATGAGGGCAGAGAAGGTCTGTATTCATTACCAGAAAACACGGTAATGAATTGTGAAGTGCCAATATGACGCACAATTTCAAGTTGCAATACGACTGCGAATCACACCTCAGCAAACATACAAGTACGCCTAGCAGAGGTTTCTTTTTCCCAGGTCTGTGATAAAAGGTCAGTCACTTGCCCCAGACTGACACGTTTCGAGATCCAGATGCACATGACGAGCTCCGGCCGACGTAACGGTGACGTCTCAGTCCTCCGAAGACGCCAAACACTTTAGTTTTCGGTTTTGTACTTTTATCACAGCAAGTGTTCCGTCCCGGAGCGGACTTACCAATTGTGCACAAGAGTCAACACAGAATCAGCGGAAAAGGGTTTCGTGAATTTGCCACAATGATGCTCTGAAGAATGGGTTGCACCTGAGAATTGATGGTGACGAGTTGACGTGCAGAGTCGGATGAAGGAAATTTGATTTCAGACAACCGAAGGCTTGCATGGAGTAGACCCAGAATTTGTTATGTTTCAGTCAAAAAGTCCACTGCGTATTTCGACCATGTCCTGCCTCCAAACACGGCTGCCGTAGATGCACCCATCTATCGTAAGGCTTCCGGACAGACCACGTGAGATCGGATGGCTGGGAGTGGGCTAAACACGAGACTTGGGCGATAAGTAGCCTCATTTCGTAGAGTTACACTGTCGCAAGACAAAGGAATTATCACCGTTCTGGTTGGCCAAGTCTCCACGCCGCCCAAGGGCCAGGAGATGCCACTTTGTGGCTTACTGGTGTCATGGAGAACTTATTGCCGTCAAGATTGACGACTTCCGATGAGATAAAAAGCCTCCAGTCTTCCTTATCGAAGCTCGCCTTCTCTGGTCTTGTCCGATTCGTCCCAGAGCGGGAAGAAGCTTATCATAGTCAGGAAATGTCTGTCGTTTTTTCTGCAGGGGGGGATGCAGAGGATTTCGAAGCGGCGAGAGAGCAAGTTGGAGCTTGCAGAGTATCAGATCGTCTAGTTCGCTGACTCTCCGACTGCTTCGACTATGGCCGGCGCGACCAGTTCAGCAGATGGAGCATCAATGACCAAGTTCCGATATATTTCGCCGTAAAATCGCTGCAGCAATAAAAAATTAAGCAGACAATTCGCTGGCGACAAAATATGCTACTCAGATCGTACATCGCCATGGAGCCCGGCCTGGCCAGAGATCAGGGAGATTCCACGAAACACAGGCTGTTGAGGCCTTCTTGAACGTTGCAGAATCGGCGCGAACAAAAGCTGCCCAAATGCACCAATTGCGAGAAATCCCATGTGATCTGCGTGAGCTTCGACCTTGTAAGCAATCTCGAGATCCCTCGCAGCTGTTCGACTACCTGGAAACCCGTGTGGTGAACTTGAAAGCGGTGCTGGCAGCCAAAAAAAATCGCTTTCTCACCGCCACAGGATGACTTTCTCATCAGTGAGAACATCAATCCAGACGTCAATATCCCTTCCCAGTCCAAGATTAGGACTTGAATCATGACAACAACCAAGTTGCCAATGCTGACCACGCGTACCCTGGATCCGGCACTGAAGAGTCACCATGACGATGATACGCTGGACGCGCTGGTGGACAACATCGGTATGGTTTCCGTTTATGGTCCCAATGATCCGAGATATAACACTTCGGCCTCGGCGGCGGGAATTTCTTTCGCTAAGGTCGTCTACCTGCTGTCAAAGGAACCAAAGATTCTAACACCGCCCGAGACCCGGGAAGGATAGTAATAAGACCTCTAAGCAGCTACATCCCGACTCAGCAACCGAGTGGTCTCACGCGCTCGACTCGCCTTTTGATCTAGAATGTCGACCAACCGTCCCAACCGGCACTATTTCCAGATAAGGTTGTCTTGTGGAGCTGAATTCTGATTACGCAGATCCGCAGGTACTGATATTGCACCGCGGTGGGTTCACGGCCCTTTGCGACCGGGTCTACGCCAGCGATTCCAAGAAGCGCGCCGCACGTGAGTTGTACGTCGTCATTGTTGTATTCGCCATCGGCTCGGGAACTATCATGAGCTCCCATACTGCTGAGCAGAACGGCGATGTCATTCAGACCATGATGGACAAGCCAGATGCCCCGCCTCCATACAACTAACTACACGCCACAGAACATTAGCTTCATGAACTTCGCCATTCTCATCGACGCCGGCATTGGCCTCGTAACGGCCGCTCTCTAACCGACTGGGTCAGCGCGGGAGGGACGACCAAAAGTCATGGCATCCGCGAGCCAGAAATACGTCTGCATGCCATAATTCCCTACTTGCACATCATAATGCTCGGCAACTTCATTGTCGCACTGAGGTACGATCGCGAAATGGCCATGGTAAGACATCGTCGTCATTGGTTACACGTGTGCTGGCATTTACGTCGCTGCCTTGCCGGCAATGCCCGCCACGTACTGTGGCAGGCTTGCTAATGGTGTTGACTGAGGTCAATAAACACGTGCGGGGCTATGGATTCGCTAAGTTCATTACTCCGTGGGTACTTAAGCATGGATTCATGCCACAGATTGTGGCAAGTTACTTGCGTCCACGACCGGGTAGAGAGACTCCAAGCTGATTTCCTTGTATAGACGAATATGATCTTGAATACGCTGCGGTACTCATTTGGAACCCTGTTATGCTACCGACAAGACGTCCCAACGATGAATCAAGAACGACTCAGTGCATCGACTGTGATGCCAAGTTTGAACTGGGTGTTTCGTGCGCAAGATGCAAGAGTTCTGACACGAATCTGTCCAGTTATGGGTGAGAGATATTCGTTCCAAGGAGCCATGTCCATATCCTGATTTTTCTTTACTGTATAAGATACATCAGCTAGATGATTAGCTGACTTCTTACATTCTATTGGTGTCTTTGCAGTAGCTGCAGAGTGATGCCTATTATGAAGGCATGCTGATAAGTTTTATTCCTTCCTCAACTGGCGGTGCAATGCCTTGCGTCTAACGCACACCAAACTACTCATTCTAATGATCACACAGAGATGAATGGTCTTGCATACCAGCCATCATCCACCATTTACGCATTTTCCGCATGACAATCAATTCTCGCTCACGTACCATCATTAATAGAACTGCAGGGAGGTCACTTTCGCCATGCTCGCCATCTAAATGGCCCAGATGTGCCTCATCATGTTGGACTTGCCGTTTTGTAATCTTCGCATGAGTAGAGCTCCTCCCTTGATGAGCATGTCCTACTAGTGACGGCATATCTTGGCTAATCTTACTCGGACGCGGTTCTTCTTTTGACACAGCCATGCTGGGCTCAATAGGCTCATGGACAGAATGAACGTTATGATGAAGCTTGTCGACTTGCTTCTAATGGCTCCGGGTGGATCTTCCCAATCTTCCCATCTTCCCAGTACCTCCAAGAACATCTCGGTCTGTCCTTTAGCAGTAGTGGCCCTCATCTTGTTATCGCAGTCATTTCTGTCTATACATATCTCTCTCCAAGTACTCTTGTCCTGGGTTTCAGTGGGTTTCTGTGCGTTCTCTTCGTGGGGGCGCGTCTCCTTCCACCTCCATCCTCCGGATGATTTATGTTTCTTTGATCTGGGCTCTCTGGGCCTGCTGACCGATCTCTTGGTCTGTCGGACGGAATAGTTGAGAGTCAATACGCGAGATAATTGCTCTCGTGGGCGCCAATACCGAAGGTTCTCTTGGTCATACCATTCGAGACCAGAATATTTACAAAGTGTCAACGTTAGGTCACATTACCACCTGTGCGGGTAATCCCGAATTGTGAAATGAGGCAGCAATACAATCGAGAGCTTTTTATCATCAGATAGGCACGAATGCGACTTCTACGAGTTGATGTTGGGATATATTGTCTGAACTTCATCTTAATAAATCACCACTTGGCGTTGTTCGCGGGAGGGCTTCATATCACCAGCTCAATCAATCACTACTATTTCGTTTCCCACGATTGGCAGCTTCAGCGAATGTCAGCCATGATCTTGCCCAATGCCAGGAACAATACCATCTAAGGCCGTAGCACATGCGCGGCAATGAAAAGATCTGTTCATGACCGTTAATGTTCCATCACGCTCGGGAACAAGACTTTCGTAATCACCATGGCGCACAAGCCGTCTTCAACTTCAAGACAGAGTCTTGTCTCCTAGGATGGATTGCAGTCTGAACTAAGGACCTGTGACGTTTGACCGTCCGCGGTCGAAAGGATGACTTCCAAGGACGAATAGCGCGTACACAGTCCTACTCCCTATTCTGGAGCCACCCAGGGACCGTGACCAGTGGTTCCTGCTTGGGCACCGCATCAAGACTCTGGTGCGTGATGGGCGACAAGTCATCGCCACGATCTTCGACCACTTGCGGCTGGTCGTAAGACAGTCGGAGCATTTCCTGCATCCACTCGTCTTCTTCCACTTTGCGCGGTCTTCCCTCGTTTTAACTTCGTATTTGGTGTCGCTTTGATTAGCTCAATGACTGGAGGCCGAAGGGCAGAGACGAACCCTGGGCGACGGCGTCCGTAGAAGATGCAGGCGGGAGAAAAGTAGCGTCGATGTCAATGCATTGCCGAATGAGATTCTCAACCCCGTTGTGCTTTGGGCTGCTCATCCCAGAAAGGATTATCCTCGGCAATGGCCTTTTCTGAGACATCCAACAGGAGCATGAAAACTGGCAAAGTCGGTCCCTTGCAGATGAAAGGATAATTCAAATTACTCAGCAGATATGCAGCGAAGAGCATCCGGACGTGAATTTCGTATTTTAGTGCGCAACCAATATCGCAGGCAAGACATCCGCCAGTGCAACACTAGTCGAGCTCTCGCTCGGACGAAAAGAAACATTGAAGTCACACAAAGGCGTTGCGCGCCAGGCCGAAGACGGCAGACCCGAGATCTTCAACCTTGACGGCTTTGGTCGCAGACAACATCAATTAAATCTAACATAGTCGCGGCCGCTCATGGATTCCAAACCCGTGAGACGGGGACTGAAAACCAGAACAATTTGCCAAAAGAGGCGGCGACGGACCTTACATCACGAAAATAATCTAAGCCTGGATTGAGTCACTTTCCTCCAATCAGATGGGTTTGGCGAGCAAGAGTCAGCCGGACAGTTAACGGTTGTACCTTGAAGAGCTGCCGGTGGTCTACACATCCTGCATCTCTCAATTCAAAGGCAGGGAATCTGCGATTTGAAGCTTTTGAGACCGGGGGCAGGAATGAAACTTCTGATTGAGAGGCTCGAGGAGAGCTTCATGGTAGACTGGTTCCTGCGACATGCCATTGATGTCCCAACACCGCGCAGCCATTTGCACGTTCTACCAAAGAGAAGCATAAAAGCTAGAGATGAACGATATAAGACAAGTAAATAGAAGGAATTTACTCTATCTAGTGCGGTCGGGAAACTTTTGACGAGATCCTCGTGCACTATGTATATGACTGCTCAGAGGTTCAAGAGAGCCATTGGAATAATGAGGTGGTACGGCGGACCTTGATGAAAGGAGAGACTCGGAACCTGACTCGGGGTCAGCCTTCGGACCTGCTGGAGCCGGCCGGACGCCTGTCTTGAGCCAAGACACAGTTCAATGCAGAAAGTTACGCACACTGGTAAATGTCAAACTCTCCCACTCTTCCTCTCCCACTGAGGACAATGGCAGCCTCAACCTCCCCACCCCCATGGATCGTCAGAAAAGTCGTCCAGTTACTGGCGTGCGGATGCGCTTTATTGATGGCGTGGCTCCGTTGGCTCTGCGCTCCTTCCTTGGGTCTGACGCCTGGTCACCGTCTGTTTCTCGCATATCGTTTTGCTCCTCTTCACGGACCTGACTCGCGAGGCGGGCATGGCGGATCATTCTAGCAAAGGAAACCCTGCACAGATAATCCGTCGCGCGAAGCGGTCCTCAATCGGGACGGCTTGCAACATGCACCTGGTTAATTGCTCGTCCCTCTAATCCATACCAGCCTTGTACGATATGTAGAGACCGTCAAGGCTTTCCTGTGCGCATTCGCCCTCATAGTTGCTGTTTTTATTGTCGTTGAGAGTGCTATTGCTACGAACTTTACTATTGCCATTAGCAAAAGTGGTGAAAACCTTAGGAGATACAATCGCGCAGATAAAGGAGACTTGGGCGGTATCGATACATATCGAATGCTGTTGAGCCGCACTTCTCCACAGCCTTGCAATTTATCAAGCTTGTTATTGTCAACTTGACAAATGCAGCTATTGTACCGAAGATGGTGGATTCATTGAGCCAATTGCCTCCATGATTGTGGATGCCAAGTCTGATGGGCAGCCTTGATGACGACAGCTTCGTCCATGCTCGTCTCCAGGGAGAAGGGGGTTCAATCGCAGCTAGGTGAGAGTTGGGACTTGCATCCGTGGCTTGGGAAGGGAAACAGTCGAGGCTAGTGGATTTGGTTTGACTGCCACAATGTTGCAGCTGCAGAGATTGCTGTTACCTAACGGCTGTTGTGTAATCTGCGATTGACACTTCCCGGAGGGAGCTGGCGAAGTCCCGCAATGTGAAGTAAACAGACTGAACTACAGCTGGCCCGAGACAGCTTTCTTCGATAGGCCTCTGAAGCCTCCTGCTTTCTCGTTTCTGATGAGACAGTTCTTCTGCTCCCCTTTTGGGGCCAAGGTTCGTGGCAACGGGCTGTATATTTGGTAGAACAGTTGTTAAAACCTGCCGACAGACTTCGAAATCAAAGGAAAACGTCGACGGTCAAATCAGATCTGCACTTACATGCCTGTACACAGCAATGCCCTTGGGGGATGCCGAGTCCGTCGGGGAACGAAAATATTCCGTCGAGGTGGATGCAAAGTCTTTCAAAAGTGTCACTCCAAGGTTTTGATCTCATTGACATTTATTCATTCAGTGGTTCTGCAACGGCCAGGGGGAATGTGAATGTAGAATCAGGTCAATGTCTCAGTGTATTCCTTGTCGACTTACAAGATTCATATTGGCTCGCTATTGGGTGTCTCAGACAGATGTGCGGTGCCATGGTAGCCTCTTGAATGAGCAGAGGTGGCTTATCCATAAACCAAACTTCAAGACCTCTGGTGTCCTGCTCCGGTGTTCGGATGGGCCTCCCACGAGTCTGGTGTGTCATTTCTGAGCGTCGTAGTGATGAGCACAATAAGTGAAAGTTTGGACGCCGTCTAATCGTTCGCGCCTGGTGTTCTTGATTCGACATCTCCAGCCCTCCAAGGTGTTCTGGCTTTTTCCCCGCTAAACCATGAAACCTGGGCTGGCTCGGCCTCATCGCGGTGCACCGCTTTCCCATGGATACGGCCATTCCCTCTCGCCTACTGTCCACGTCGCCAAACCTTCAACCAGGCTCCGCGGACGTCACGCGATAGCAGGAAGTCCGGCGTGCGCTCGTCCTCACAGCTGAGTCAAACATTCTTCCCTTCTGCCTATTGATTAACTGACGCTTCCAGTGCACCTCCAGCGTCCCATTCCCTGGTCCATACATTGCCGCAACCCCAACCACTCTTCCGACCAAGAAACAAGACTTCAACCTTGATCCGACCTGAGCCCAATGTGGGATTCGATACTCTTGCCAACCTTTCCAGACAATTACGAGCCCAACAATCATATCAACGACCGCACCACAAGTCCCACTGAACCGTCCACTCCAGATTCCCAGGACGACGCAAAAGATATCAGCACGTCAGGAACAAGGCAATCAACGAAATCCGGCGCGAGAAATACCAGGGACCGCTGCCTTTGCAATACAATATCGCCAAAGCATACGCGCAGGCCCCATTCATGTCCAAATCAACTAGAAAGCAATGGTTTTGGTTGGTTCACCACCATAGTCGAAGAGACCCCGTCGTCCTCAAGCCCACAATATATGGGGTAAGATCATCGCTAGCAACGCTTCTATCTCTAGGTGGTCTACGCCAAGGAAAAGGACAGATAGCGAGGAAACCTGGGCAGACCGAGAACACAGCCACATTCATGCACACTACTGCAGCTGGACTGGATTCCCAAAGTCTGCAGCCATCCTTGTCACCCAGCCCGACGAGGGATTCTACAAGCTGCCTTCGAGAGATGCCATCGTCAGCCTGGGAATTGCCCCTCGGAAGGTCGCGCAGGTCTTGACTCGACGGCTACTATCAACGGCTTTTGGCATGACGTCTCCAAAAATTGGCAGCTGCCGAAAACGGAGCCAAAATCAGCAGCGGAGTTGATCAGTGCATCGATCGCCAATGCCTCCTGGTTCGCAAGCAGTCGGCTTGAATAACAGAATCGAGGTACAATATACAGCAAGATACAGATATGGAAAATGACCAACCTCTAACAAAAAAATCCATTACATTGCTGATGCCTGTATCCAGCATCCTACCCTATCTTCCTCCAAAGTCGTGATGGTGTCACTGTGGTTGGTGGTTGGCACCGCTCGAGAGGAGACGGACGCGAGGCAGCGCGTGGACCGTCAGGGTCAGTGGTCCTCAGCACTGAGGTCCCTGTAGATTTAGCGCACTTCCAGCGCACGGCTGGGAAAAAATCCGTGCAGGGCCCTGTAAGGTACGTACCTTACAGTGAGGTGAGGCGCGGCACCTAGTGCAGGCATCAGGCCCGCAGTGCACCAGTGTATGTCTGATCGTGAAAATCGCCTGGTCCTCTAGCTGCGCAGCAAACACCGACAAGCAGGGTCTGGATCAAAAAGTCGTCCCAAAAGCTAAGCACTCGCGAGCCAAGCAGATCAACCGTGAAAAACTGCCCAGTTTGGCTGGTAAATGCTATTCAGGAACGACTACGGTGGCCTGGGTCCCGAGGGGGTTCAAGATGATCTCAGAAGCAGTAAGTCAGACGACGCCCTTCCTTGGAGGCCGGCCAAGAGCCACTAGCAGGCCCGATGACCCGTCGGTGCGAGAGACTGCGATACCTGCTTGTCTGGTGAGGGGTGGTTGATAGTCGTGGGTCGAGTGGCTTCAAGGCGTGTCAAGGCGTGGGAGCTGGGCACGTAGTCGCAAATGCACTTGTACACACTGTTTTGTGCACAGTTTTGTGCACAGTTTTGTGCTCAAGTGGCTGCACAAGAACTTGCCCACGAGCTGACACTAGGTAGCCGAGGCGCTTCTCGACTGCTTTTTCTTGTGCCACAAGGTACATTCTGCCGTCGCATTACCTAAGCCACTCCAGTCATCAAGGTCCCCATAGCAGAATCTGGCACGGACCCACCCCACCTTCGACCTTGGGCAGTACGTACCCACCCAGGTGAGCACCTCTGAGCCAAGCGCCGAGGAATCGGACGGTGCGGCCGGCGTCGACCCACCCACCACCCGCAGACAGTTTTCCAAAAGCCTTCTGTTACAAATAGAATTCAATCTTTCCTCCCGACAGCCGGATTTTAGCAGCTGTATCCAATTACCGTGCGCCTCAAATGTTACCTTTTTCTATATTGAAATAGTGCTAATGCAGTCTCCAGGCGAGCATGCCTCGGCTTTCTAAAGCAAGACGTCGCGCCCAGACAGCCAAGGCCACGGCGGCCCGAAAGGCAAAACGTGCTCTTGCCGCCGAGGAGGCCACGAAAGTAGAGAACACTACAGAAAACTCTGGTATTTTTACTTCGTCAATTTTGTTAGGCCACTTTTGTTAGGGATAGAATGCTGACATGGCAGAACCACCAGCAACCACAAATGCGCATGCTACCTCAGCTACTATTGCGTCCACGGCGCCAATTATCATTCGCATGTGCGACAATCAATCGCGAATGAGTGCAACCAGGCGCATGCCCAGTAGCCCAGATGCATTTCAGTTCCTCTAGAAGTGGGACGAGGAGCAGGAACGATGGATGCCGCTGGCACACGATGAGAAATAGTTAGAGTGCAAGAAGGCGGCTTGGGGCGGACTCCGACAGGCCGCATATGAATGCTGCAATCAGCCCACTCATGGCCTGCGAGAAAAAACGCCAGTTTTACTCAAGTTACACTACCTAGCGACGTCTTTTTCGTCAAGCATGGGCAATGATGATGGAGGCGAGGGCCAACATCACAATTGGCTGTCCTCTTTGGCGAAGGGGAGAACTTCAACGCAGGTTTTCAGAAACTGAAGTCCGAAATTTGAATGACAAGTACTTCTCGAGACAGCTGGAGGTCCAAGGCCCAACACCCTCTCTTTGCCGCAACTTTGAAAGATCATAAGCTAGACAATGACACGTCCCGCAGAAATGCATGCTCTACCTTTGATTCAGAACAACCTGTTGCGATCTACAAGTGAGAATGTCATTGACTACATCCCCACAACTACTCGCAGAACACCGGGACTAGAAATTTCACCTATTGACCAGCGACAACGGACACCATCCACGACGCTGGTGACGATACTATTGAGACATCAGGGCGTTGCATACATGTCCACCAAGAGCTTCAAGTCAACAGGCCGTGTATACATATTGAAAGTCATCTCTTTTATGCAACCAACTCATGGTGGCCAGTCATGTCGTGATATCTCTAGCTTTTAGTGTGGCAGTAGACCCCGTCAGATTGGAGTGGAGGCCGATCACAGCAAACGTCAAAACAGCAGGCAAGTGTGGATGAGGCCCCATGATGGGGGGCAGCATTTCTTTCTTCCGGTCTGTAAAATGGACCAGGAGCATCGAAAGGCCACCCTCAGTCAAGTGGGGTAGCTTTAGTTTTTCCTCAGACGAGGAGTTCATAAAAGCTTCCGCCGGGCTGAGACCGTTCCAAAAGCCCCTAGTAACGAACACACGACATACGGTCTCTGAAGTGATGACTCCCAGGGCTCGCAAATATCCAAAGAGAGTATATAACGAGCCAGGCTTCTTTGAACAATACTCCCAGCTCAGCGTATGCATATCTAATGCACCGTGTACGAAGACCCCAATCAAGCTAACAAGTCGCACGCGAATGGCGCGTGCCGGATAAATCGAACGGCCATAGTAATGATGGCCGCTCCAACATATCTAGTGATTGAGTATCGCAGAGAAAGCACAGTTTGCGAGATATCTGCAAGAATACACAAAACAGTCTTAGATGGGATTCCTCCCAGTCGCGCCGGGGATTTCAGTACTCGGAGATTGAGTCGCCACTGACGGTGGACCTCAAGCAATCAAGACCTCAATGAGCAGCAAGTCATCTATGAATGTTTTGTCCATGCATTGCTTCTGCTTGTCTGCTACTTGCTGGGGCCAGGGGTTACCTTGCCCTCAGAGTCACTGCGCCCGTCATGTGCTGTAAAGGTCTCGTCATGCACCAGGCCAGAATTGAACCTTTATGGTGGGTAATACCAAGGGCAGACTATGCGCATTCAACCATCATTGCTAGAGCGTCAGAGAGCAAGCATGAGCAATGAAAAATTGGAGTTCCAGGCAGCGACGATAAGTCTCTGGTTGCTCTATCGGTCCGTCAGGATATTCCTGCTAGGATACCAAAGTTAAACGCATGATCTTGAGTCTCATACGTGAAAACCATAACTCATTGAAACTTTACCTAGGCATGGGCAACATGAAGACCAAAGACCCAGGGTTGGAAAGGGTGGGAATGAAGGGGAAAAGACGGGGCCTTGAGCCGGCTCAACTCAAGCCCGGCTCGCTCTCATTATCATCATGATCACCGTTATCATCTTATCTCCGGTGGACGTGGCCAGGGACTTAGCCATGGAGGTCCGGGTCTTCAATTTCCTGATACTACATGACGTTGCACAAGCGGCAATCATAGTCAATGCACTTCATTTGTTGACTTTACGCCGTGAACACTGGGCAAGGTTCAACCTCGGACAATGTCAAATGATTCAAATTCCATGCTAACGGATACGGTAGCTGACCCAAGTCACAGATAAACGATCTCAATGCGAAAAGCGCAATCACCTGACTGCTAGCTCGTGGCTTGTGTCTTCTGAGAGAAACATAGTTCCGCCCTACATATGACATCACCACATCCCCTAATTAGAAATATTCCCTGACATTGATTCCAACATAAACCTGACGCCCAGCCTAGTAGACGGGGGTCCTCAAAGAGTGAAGATGATCTATCCAAGTTCTTGTCTTGGCGAAACGAATAAACTGTGCAAGTATCATGTGAATCAAGAATATGAAACATGAGAACAAGGGACCATTTGAACTGGACCAAGGATGCAGCATCTCTCGTCATCAGTTGAAGCAGCTACGTTGTCTTTCCTCGCCCCCAGAAACCTGCTGTATCCCATTAAAGCCCAGTCTCTGCTTTCAAGATTATCGCAGCATCATTGCCCACTCTCAAGTCTCCAGAATTACTTGTTTTTGAAACTTCAAGGCCTCTACAAGCCTGCCAGAGCTGGCTGCTGGTATATCTAGATGATGTCGGCCTTCAATGCCTTCCAAGCTGACTGAGCATACTATGTTCCTACACGACACCACAAGGTGACAGAGAAATATCTGCCTTGCGTAGTGGAAACAGGGAAGATTCCAAGAAAGTCCAGTGAAGCTATAAAAATGCCGAAGTTGTTTGGGATCGTGACGGTTGGTGATGCGTCCATCGTTGGCGCCGCAGGCTCAGCGAAGCCTTCATTTATTGCAGAACGATAGATGAAAGCAATGCGGCAATGATGCGCTGAGTCAACCCTCTATTGACTCTCATTATTTGGATGTACCGCGGGTGTATAGATCAAGGGCGTAGGCATGGACCATGACATCCATGGACAGAGGAAGTAATACCCATAATAGGGAGAAGACCTGCAGTCTCCAGCACAGTTCGAATTGCCTGTGCAGTGCCGAGATCTGCTATGGATGGGAACGATTTGCCATTACTCGTTTGCCCCCGGGTCAATAGCAACCCACACTGCTGGAGCTGTCTTGCGCTGACTTCTGCGGTGAACTCTTTTCAATACTTGTGCAAATGATTGGCTTCGGCGAGCTCGAGCATTCCCGGCTGGCAGATGCGTACGTTGTAGTTGTTTATGAGACTTCTGATGATCCAGTACCGCGTATATCTTACACGATGGGCACAGCAGTCGGGTAAGGCAGCTTCACATGCAGGCCACTGCCATTTCGGGCTGATGAAAGTAGAGCAATGGCGGAAGTGTTCGTAAAGGTATGCAGTGGCAGAGTCGAAGCGTCGAGCACTTGCTTTTTGAGAGTCGCAGTACCATCGGAAGACACTCGAGGTGGCATTCAGATAACAATAGTTGTAGACAAGACAAAAAGACACGATTAAATCTGCAATCCTGGTCTCCTTAGGTTCGGCCCAGACTTGGGTACCTAAGTACATTTCCAAGCCAAACGCGATTCTCAGCAAGACGGAACCCTTGAGCTGCTATAGGAATATATGAAAAGAATCCGGAGAAAAAAGGGCTCTGTGCCGGCTATGATTGTTGTCTCGTCGAGTTCTCGGATTGGGTCAGAGATCGGGGTGTTCGACGAGAGCCATCGCTACCTAGCAAGGATCGTGCGAGATCTTTGGAAGTGGAGGGTTTTGGAAGGCGGAGGAAGGTTTGAGAGGAGCTTTCCATGGTTAGGACGGGCCCCAGGTCCAAAATATCCCACTGCCGTGGTAGCCTTTGAGGCGTGGGAGCTTTCAGATATTTGGCCTCTTTGACAGGTCCCACAGCAGTGGTTGCTTTTGAGGTGAAGGGTGAGTAGGCAACTCTTTTCGGTGGTAGACCCGAAATCAATGCAAAGGGGCTGAACCGGGGAACGGCTTAAAGAGTCACCGCAGTCCTGCGGTATGAATTTCGAGATACTTCATCGTTCATAGAAGAGGACATGACTGCCTACGAAAGTCATCACGTTGGCCAGCGGATTGAATGGTTGGAAACGTTGGAAATGAATCTCTTGTCATGACAGCCGTTGGTACTCTGCATACAGTTAGAACTGGCTTCTTTAAGTTGGAGAGAAAGAAACGGCGTCGGAAGCATTTCAGATTATGACGACAGCAGCTGTGTGACTCGATCTGATTACGGAGAAAATACCGAAAGGATGATGGAAGATTGCAGCGATTGGATTGGGGCCTTAACGTAAAGGGGTTGGGACGGATGGTGTTGCCGAGGTCGGAGTGATCAGGTCGGGAAGGACATCAGGAGATGATAGCCTCATATTTCACTTGTTGGGAATGAGCCGGCGTCTTGCGTCTTGAGAGAACTCACGAAGAAATTAGGACCAAGGGAAAGATTGGGAGATTCATATGGCACTGGAGTGGATCGGATCACATGGTCAATAGAAATTGTATGGGATGCCGTGGGGTTCCGAGATGTCCCCCGAACACTCACCGAGCATCCCGAAAGCACACGTATGCAGTGGCTTCCGTGATATCTTTATTGTTTCAGAGCACTGTTTATAACAAGACCCGAACCTTAAAAGTGGCTAGGTTCTAATAATAGCTCAGAACATTTAGAATATAAACATTTTATAAAGAATTTATTTATGAATTTTTATATAACTAGGGATATATAAGAGGTCCGCTTTACTATAACTACTCTTTATATATCTAGTAAACTACTTTTATTAATTATTACTCTATTAAACTATAGTATTACTTTAAGTTTATTAATAAATTCTTTTATTTTAAATAGTTTAATTAGTTTACTTTATAATATTAGTTATTAATTATTTTATTATTTTTAAATATTTTAGTAATATCTTTAAATTTACTAAATATTTTTAAAAAAAATATAAATTATTATATATATATTAATAGAGATTAATATATATTAATAAGTAATAAAAAAATAATACTTTTTTAAATTTAATATAGTTCTAAAAGAAAAGTATTTATTTTAAAACTTATAAATATTATTCTTTTTTCTTTTATAAACTAAGTGAAACTATTACTATTTTTATAGTAGTAGTTATAAAAATAATAAATATAATATTATTTTAATATTAATATAATAAGTTATAATAGTATAAAAAAGAGATATTTACTCTTTATAATTCAAGTAATTTACGTTCTTTTTATATACCCCTATAAGTAGCTATAGAGGTTTCTTTACTATCCTAGCTTTTAAATATTTCCTTATAAGAGTTATATAGCAGTTAATAAAGTACGCCTCTAGGTAGCAAACTGCGAAGAAGAAAAGTTAGAGGGAAGAAAAATTTAGAATACGGAGCCCACGGACATCCTTCGACAACAAATGTGAGATCGATAATTACGCGAGATTAAGACATCAGTCCTCGATAGTTACCATAACCCAATGCGATGTCAGACTCGGTCATGGAAGAAATGGAAAACACTAGTAGCGAGATCTGAATCGCTTGTCACTTAATCACGATGAATGACACTACTTGTATTTAAATCAACGGCCACAACCTTCAGTTTCGGATCTTGATGAGCGTCTGGATGGTTTCTAGGGCATTTCACATCCCCTTGGCAATGCCATCACTTTTAAGGACAGCATCTACCATGCCATAGACTTGGCAGAAGCTCGGTTGTAATCGAATTTGGCAACCGTACCGCCCTAAGAGGTAAAGTGACGTACGTTAATAAGGCCGATGCCGCCAGCGCCGCCGGTGACGATGATTGATTTTGGGGCGCGGGTAATTGTCAGTACGACTTGTGTAAGTGAGTGATATGGGATGTCCTTCGCGGGTTCCCGAGTGTAGAATTTGGTGGGCATGCTCCGGATCGCAGTGATGGTTGGTGGCAGCTTTTAATGCTCATTTCCTTCCTTTGGAAACTTCATTTCGTAGTTCTTCTATGCAGATGGTAGTGTTTGGCTTTGGCCGCATTGGCAATTCGGAAGGTTTGCACTGCCGAAGTCGAGGAGGGCAATCCGAGCTCTTTTGGAGTTGATCAGACAAAACGCCCGCTCCGAGAGATCCTGTATAAAATCCACTCTCTCTGGGACCATCCTTTCTCGGCTTCAAAGTAGCATCCACGGCCTTAGCGCCACCGTCCAGACAACGTGCTCCTCATTTCTAGTGGCCACGCACTTGTTCTGCGAGAGTCGCCACTTCAGGGAGTCAGAGATAGCTATCGCGGGGTTTGTCGGTCTGACGCTCATACTAAAACAGCATGCAGCTGGCCAACTTGACCTTCCTCAACCATGAGGGCCACCACAAGTCGTTTGATACAGATGCTGGGGGCTCTATTCGTGGTGAAGGCGCTGACACCCTCGTCCTGGAGCGGGTGGGAAAGGCGCTTGCTGATAGAGATCCCTTCTATGCTGTCATCCAGATGACGGGCGACAACTCGGACGGGTGGACCCAATGTGTGATGATGCCTTCTGGCGAGTAGTCGGCGCTTATTACATACGTCTACGAAGCCAATGTACTGGACTACTCTGCGACTCAGTATGTGGAGGCCCGCGTGAGCTATCACCAGGATCTAACGATTGAACTTACATGCAAGTTAGAGCCATATTGAAAGTGCAATCACCTTGTAGAGCACGGGCACAAAGGCCGGAGATCCTTTTGAAGCGCGAATCATCTCGGGGAGCATTTAATCAAGCACGACGAAGTTACAGAATCTCTAGATGGGAAGTCTGAAGCCAAGCATGAGGACTTCAAAGTTACTGATTACTGTGTTGATGAAAGATTGACTTCAAATCCCTAGATCGGTCACTTGGAAGCTGCGGCTGGTATTGCGGATATTATCAAGGGCTTCCTGGCGATGGAGAACGAAATGATACCGCTAAATTCATACTTCACAACCAGCCCAACCCCACCAACCCCGCCAGCCCCTTCGACGGTTGAAACACGGTTGTCAAAAACTAACGAGGTCAAAGAAGAGTCACGGCTCAAGGCGCACATTATCAGCCAGCCCATCTGTATTGTTCTTGCGGATTGCCCTGATTGACGAGCTCCGCTCTTGGGGAGTGATGCCCAAAGAAGTTGCTGACTACTCAAGCGAAGGGATTACAGCGGCGTACTGCGCCGGGACGCACACGCACCGTGATGCTGTTGTCATTGCCTACGTCAGAGGCAAGACTTCCTCTGGTCTGGCCGAGCTCAGGGGCGGCACGATGGCTGTGAGCTGCTCCTATGATCAAGCCCGATGGTTGCTCGCGCAGCATGGAGAAAACATAGGCGGTGTCGCTACGATGGTCTGTGTGAACAATCAGAATAGCGTCGCCCTTTTGGGTGCCTCACTCGGTTTCAAAAGCCTGTGAGCCATCCTCAAGAAGAAATGAATGTTTGCTTGCATCCTTCAGTTTGATGTCGTCTATCACTCCGGCCATATCTAGGGTACTGCCGCAGACTATGCCGCTTCCACCGACACCGAGCCAAACACCTCAGATGAAGACGAAACCAAACTTGTGAACATGATCTCTGGTTACTGGTAGTGAAGCTGCTCCTGAGTTGCTTGGGGGCTAGTACTGCGCGCGCAACCTGGTGTCTCCTGTTCCCTCCGGGCAAGCAATTTTGGCGATGGCCTCTCTATCGCCAATAGAGCAGGCGGGTAGCAAGGTTCTCGACCTGTCAGTTGAGCTTGGTCCTCAGAGTGCTCTCGATGGCCTTATCGAGCGGATTTTGTCTCACAGCGGAATCAGCAATGTTAATTATAAGCACGTTCTCACCAAACTTCCAAGCGCCGTCGGCACGAGTCTGCAGGCTGCAACTTGCCTCTGAGCCTATTGCTGAAAATGTCTCTCTGGGAGTTTGAAAGATTGCTAATTCCCATTTCCAGGTTCTCACAAACCTACCGCCGTATTCCTGGTTCTACTCAAAGGTCTTCCGCTGCGACTTTCGCATTGTAAAGGGACTTTGGGCTCAACGTTTTCCCACTCGAAGTCTCCTGGGAGCGTTAGTACCAATAATGGACGGAACGCAGATGGTATGGCTTAGCTTTTTCTAATAGCCTTTCCTGACTTGAAGGCGAGCCTTGGCGTAACGGGCGCATGTTTGGCAGCACCGTAGTTCTCCTTGGAGCTGGTATGACTAGTATCGTTGCAGAGGCTAGTCAACGACTTGTTGCACCGGGGAAGGGTTCTCAAGCTTTTCGACTACGCGATCTGTGTCTGTTCGCTGCTATGGCACGGCTCGAAGGAGTTTCAACAGAAGTAATCGTCCGCATGAGGCCCCGTCCCCATTCCACCCTTGAATTAACCCCTGCTGCGTGGTGGAGTTCACCTTGTCTTCGTTCGTGGGCGGTGATCAGCTGAGAGACAACTGCCGTGGACTCATGGTCATAGACTAACATGCAGATGAGACACCACAGATGGCAGAAGATGGTATCATTGTAGCCTCAAAAGCCGCGAAGTACCATTGTGTTCTCAAGGAGTCGAAACTTGAGTACGCCAAGGAGAACTTCCACAACCACATGAACAGCACTCCTTGGAAGTATGGAAAGGCTTTCCAGCGAATTGAGGGTTGCCGTTAGCAGTGGCTAGAGCGCTTTCAATATCAGAATGACCGATATCGGGGAGGCCTACGGCAACAGTGAAATCGAGCGACTGTTCCTCATTTACGCTGGTACCTTTGACGCAGTTTTCCAGAGCTGGCTTAGCAGCACGTAAGTAGGTGACAAGGATAGAGACTTCTACTGTACAAGACGCTTCATGTCTGTACACTTTACGGGGCTCAAAACCGCGGCTGATGCTCCCAGCGACGTGGACTACATCATGCTTGTACTCTGCTTCCCGTAGCAGCAATATGGCCTTACAGCCTTGTCTGCGGACATGTTCATGTTTGGCAAGAACGTTTGAAAGCCTTATCTCGCCATCAAAAACTTTCGAGGTGCTGCGTTAGATATAAACGATAGCAGCCGTCGCAAATATAGTGAGATTAACCCAAAAGACATCATTAGATATCAGAAGTCCGTTGGAATAATGATTTAAACATTATGGAGCTAAAGGAAATCAACCGAATGATATCTGCTATTAAGCTCAAGGACAAGAACGCTGAGATATGCTTATAGTCAATACCGGAGACTCTGTTCTAAGTGCTAAAATTGACAATACCAGTCAATTGAATGACGCTGCACATGAATCCAGCAGCCACGCTCCTGCAGCTTATCCCAGACCACAAAGCCGTGCGCAACACGGTCGTCGCTGGCCTATCTGAGGACATCATCAGTCCAGGTCAATATGTACGCTGTCATCAACGCCTCCAGGAGCCGGTCAACCGATAAGAAAGTCCTCATCGGCAAAGCGTTCAAGCGTGGCGCACTGGATAGCCCCTTGCCAGACAACATTCCAAAGGCCGTTCTTTGGATCATCTTAAGCGATGTGGAAAGAGTTAACAAGTGCGACCAGTTCCTTTAACAGTTTTTCAACCTCACCAAGCCAGAAGCGGTGGTTCTCATTGTTGCTAACCAAGAACCCATTCCTGGTGGACTACAAGCTAGAGGCGACGACTTTGTCTTTGGAGTTGAGGGAAATAGCGCTCTACGATGTACTGGGGTGCTAAGAACACAGATGCAAAGCCCGAGCCCAACGGCACGCCTGCTAGGCAGGCAGCTATTACGGAGCCGACAACTATATTCAAAAAGCCTTGACGACCCTCCGAGGGTCTACAGGAAGTGCTTCTCGCCTAGAGCTACGCCGTATCCAAGAAGACCTTGGCCGACGGGCCAAAGTCTGGTGTTGCAGAAAGCGAGCTTGTCATTTCTCCGCTTGAACTTGAGAAGCAGCTACTCGACAATCTGTTGGAGAAGGAGTACGAAGTTGTGAAGCCTCCATCTCTGGCATACCAGCGCCTTCTCTGGGATCACCTGTGGCGACAGACCATCAGTCGGCGTGTTCGGAGTTTGTCGCGCTGTGTCGGCAGCAAGATTACCAGTGCTCGTTTTAGGTTCTGCATCCTAGCCAAGAAACTGGGCTCAACACAGTCCAACACTGGCATGTCGCATCATGTCTTCGAAGGCAACAAAGGATGACGAGTGTCTTAATGCGCCTCTCGCGAATCTCGAAGTGGAGATCAAGGTGAAGCCCACAACCATCAATTTCCAAGACGTTATGGCCGCCATAGAACTCTTTCCCATGTCTTTCTTGTAACAAGAGGTGTCGTTTTCAAGTCGGGCATTCAGGCAAGCCGCTTAAAGTCCGGCGACTGCATGAGCTTTTTAGGCGTCGATACATACGCCACAGAGATCCGGACCGACAATCGCATTGTTGCACATCTACCTGACACCATATCCTTCCAGGGGGGGCCGCGGACATGCTCGTCGTCCATAGCACTCCCAGTATGCCCTTGTCAATTTCGCAAAGTTGACTGAGGCCAAGTTGGCTCTATGAAGATTGCTCTTCATCTGGATTTGACCGTATATGTCGCCATTGGTTCGGAAAACAAGCGGAAACTATTGGCTAATACGTATAGTCTCCTAAATAAGCACATTTCCAATTCTCGCAGTACCAGCTTCAATAAAAGCGTGATGCGCGTCACGAATGGACGAGGAGTTGTCTGTGTTCTTAACTCACTCTCCACTTTTGTCGAGATTGGCCTCTGCGATATTCTCGACAATATCCGGCTCGGCATGAGAACGTTCGGAAAGACCACAATATTCGGACTCTTCATACAGTCTACACTATACGAAGAGAATGTGGCTGTGCGAGGACAGATCCTCAACGAGGCCTCGATGTTGGTCCACAGAGGCAAGCTTTGTGCCCCAAACCACTGGCTGTACACTCCATGGGTCAAGTGGAAGACGGACTCCGCACCATATAGAAAGCGAAGCATCGCGGCCATGTCGTTCAGAGAAAACGCAGAGCCGCCGGTGTTGCGTAACGCTGAAGCTTAATGCTGACGTCCCGTACCTCCAGGTTGGTGGTCTAGGTGGTCTGGGCCGCAATCTGGTGCGGCATTTTATAGCCTTTGGAGCTCGAAAGCTTGCCCTCCTCTCAAGGTCTGGAGACTGCTGTCCCATCTTCCATCGCTGCCACCTTGGCGTTCATCAAAAATTGATAGTCGCCAGGTGATGCGACCGATGCTCTCGTCCTTTCCACAAGCCGGTCAAAAGCCGTGTTGCTGACCTCGTGAGACGGTAAACTGTTGCATTGCATCACCATCTCTGACGATTCAGATTCAAACAACCAGACACTGTAAGTTGCGTAGTCCTCAATTCTGATTCTGCGTGGGACTGTGGCGGGAGTAAAGGACAATTTACTTGGTACCAAAGCTCCGAAACCTTCTAGCTCAACGCTGTAAAAATTGTCCATCATGAAGGCGGTATCAGCGACACGAGATGGGCTTGGATTCGCAGTTCAGCACAAAGCCTTTCAGGTGTACCGAGCTTTCGTCGTGGTATGATGACGAGATGAAGCGGGTTCCAACAGCATCAGAGCCTAGAACAATCTCTGCAACAGCCTCCTGGAAGTAGTCAGAGACACACGCTCCTTCGACACATCTGAAAGACGGAGAAAATCTGACAGTGCTCGAGAAGAGGGCATAGAATGTGTCTGACTGGGGCCTATGGCGACTTCGCTCCTTGGCGTCATTGATCACGTTGTTTATTCTGACCTGAGTGAGGCAAATTATCTTGTCCTAACTGGCCTTTGGGACGTCCGTCTCGCAGATGGAGACTGTATAGCTGTCCTGACTTTGTTCAGTGTTGTCGCAAAACCACTAGAGAGCTTCTTCGCATTTGCAGTTGTGACAAGTTCTTCAGACGGGCCGATGGCTCTCTTCCGCAGTGGACAACTGAGCAAAGGATGGGGGGTCGTTATCGCGGGTTGCTTCTCGTGTCGAGTCGTGCTGATGAAGTCAACCACGTGCTTGGTATCAGTATATGCAGCATCACAAAACGCGCTTCCAGGGCAGATTGCCATATCGCGGATCCGATGGCCTTCAATGAGGGCTCCCATTCCTAGGTCGGTAATAACGGCCCTGAAGGTAGCTTCGGATTCACTGCTCGTCAAAAGTTGTGTAGTCATACTTTGCTCATGGGTTGAGATTCGCTTCGGGTTGATCTGTAAATTTGCTGCGAGGCTTATGCGTACCCTGTCGTCCTTCTCAGTGTACGTGATCCAGATTTCCTGCAGATCCCATGCGTAGTTCGGAAGCGCCAACAGCTGGACACTGCTTCAGTAATGGTGATAAAATCGTAGCCAGTCGAGTCCTGGGCCTTAGCGATAGAGTTTCGCGAGAGATTTTGGAGTGCATATCCAGTTTTCAGAAGTCTTATTGAGCGTCGGCAAGATGGAGCCCGAAGACACAGACGAACTTAGACTTTCCCGGAGAAAAAACCCACAGACTTGACTCGGTCCAAGTTCAACCCACACGGCATCGCCTATGTGTTCCCTTATTGTCGTGGTGGTGTCCGTGAACTGGACGTTCTGGCAATCTTTTTGGACCCATATAGGTTTCATCAAAGGTCTCGTAGGCATCGATAATGGTTGCCAGAAGAGTAGAAGCGACTGGAATCTTGGGCGTCGAGTACGTTGCGCCTCGAGCGAGAGTGGCGAATTAGTCCAGAATGGGATTTGTTTGGAAGGTATAGAAATCATATGGAACCGGTAGCAACTTTTGATGGAGCTCTGTCATGTCCGCCGCAAGCTACTCAATGTTATCCAGCTGTCCACCGAAAATGGCATTGCGGGGCCCACTATTAGAGCACAAGATCCGAAGAAGCCCTGTCTTGTGTCGCATTGATCGACGACTTCCCAGAAGACATAACTTGTATTGTACAATGAACCGCCCATGTCGCCAGAGTGGGAATCCTGACCGACACGAAGACCACCGGCTAAGAAGAAGGCTTTGTCTTCATGACTTCGTTCTGATTTTCGGTGGCTGACTTCAGTTTGCACATGACTTCAGCTGTCGATGATGTGGTGTGTGTGGACCTGAGCGGTTGATGCGTTCGCCTTGCCGTCGTTCAAGCAGTATTTTGAAGACGCAGCGTTGGGATTCGCTGCAAGATATTGAAAGACTGCATAAGTTGGAACGCAGAGATTCTTGCGTTTTAGATGATGCAACAACGATGTGATTCGACCGTACTTACACGCCCTCGTTTCCCTCGTCACCCTCGTCGTAACCTTCAGGTAGTCGTTGCTGGGATCTGTTGTCTCCTCGAAGTAAAGCTCAACTATGCAGGAAGCTGTCCAGCTAGATGAACGGTTGTCCGTGAGGCAAACGAATGTTTGAAACTCATGCATGCCACCCATAAAACGATCGGTTGAGGGTGTGCGTGATATAGAAGATGACTCTGGCGACTGACTCATTGAGTGATGATCCACAGTTGACCGCGTGTATTGCAAGAGAACTACACTACTTCACCACGCAAGCCTAGGCATATGGAATTCCAACATGAAACCCGGACATTGATTTGCCTAGATTTCAGTTACGTTGTAGCAACTAGCGAAGACTCATTTTCATCATTCTTGTCACGAACACAGATTCTCTAAGGCTAATTCTTATGCCTACCTCTAATCAATATAATTTCGAGGATCTCAGAGCTGAGGCAAGCCCTTTGGTTGCGCGTAGGATCAGAATTCATTGGACATGGGGTTGAAATAAATTTATCTAGTGTTAACATAACCAGTTCACCCCAAAGATCCCTGCTCAGGCAGACTTTCACCTACATTCTTCTCATATTAGCATTCGTCATACGCGGTAAATTTATTCTCTGCGTCTGCGTGAGCTTGCGTCAATAATACGTGCTTCCTTATGTGCTTAAGATGCCTTCAGACTAAAGATGTGATCAAGTGTCGCAACAGGCACCGCTCTATCATACTGCCTAGTTTCACCCGCGGCCCCAATTGTGAAGCCATGCAGTGAAATTTTCAGACCCATCGTAACGTCTGAACAGTATTTGTCGAAGATAGCGGAGCTAAAAGTCCGAGAGAAGACGGGAACCTCATACGTAGCCTCTGTGAACGACCCAATTTGTCGAAAAGAAGATCTAGAGGATATCACTGGCGATTATACTCGTTTGCAGACAGCTGGCGAACGATCTCCTCAATCCAAGGTGTATCTTCCTGGTCCGGTCGGTGCCGGAGTCTGCGCAAGCAGTTTGAAAACTGCTGGAAATACATTTCCGCTCAGAATTGCTATTTCTATGGTGTCAAAAGGTACGTTGAGAAGGATGGTACATGGAAAATAAGTAGGAATACTTTCTCTGAATTCTGATTCGTACTTGAGGCTTTACAGACTGACAAATCAGCTTAGCCAGCTGTCCCCCCTGCAGATTCAGCGAGCTCTGAGCGATCTGAGTGAAAGCGCGAATCAGACTTCACTTGGGAGCTTCATAGGCTATACTGTGCTTGCTCCAGAGGAACAGAAACGTTTCAATGTACATCAGCTTACGGATCTGTTCACTCTACGTCTGAGTACCAAGCATTGCTACCATGGGTTCAGACTTGATCTTGAAGGAGTCAACGACAAGCTAACCTTTACATAGCATGGCGACCTCGACCACTATACATAAGAAACAAGGAAGCGATCCCTAGTTTAAGAAGTTCAGTCTATTCCCTAGAGGTATAGATGTATTAATGAAAAACTGATCCTCTTGATATCGCCGCTATCTCTATCACAGCCGTGATACTCACATGCTTGCAATTCTTCCGAATTCTCTTCTTGGGCCCAGAACTGGCCATGGCTGGCAAGCATTGACTAGAATTATCGACCCGACCAACTCCGACTTATCTGTAGAAGCCATAGTAAAATGACTAGGTTTAATCGATGATCTTAACAATGATAGTGCCGATCAATCAAGTTCGCGGCAAGAAGGAGGCCTTCGGTGTAGCGAATGAATTGCTGGCGTTCGCGTCGGGTGAGCGCTATGCTGGCGGATACACTTAGGTAATCATGGTCTGATTGAAACGTCAAGGTCTGCCGTGATTGTCGTCGTTGCCACGTCTTGAGGGTCAAGGGCATTTCACCACCAGTCTCTGCCGTTTGGAGAATCTCTCGGCGGAACATCTATGGATTTTCTGCTGAAGTCCATGGCTATCTCAATTCTGTAGCTGGAGATAATCTCAGTTGCAATTTCGTTGTCACAAATACGAACAAGCAAGCAATGTAACTCAAATGGGCAGGATGTCTGTATTTAGCACAATGCCCGCATGAGATTTTCATACCACTTTGCCCGACTGCAAATCCTCTGGCCGTCGTCGGCCTATCCCTCAGCTATGATCTCTAATCCCTCAGTTGACTACGGAGTAATTTGTATCGGCATGAGAGCCCTTTAAATACTTGCTACCCGCATTTGCATCCAGAAGCTCGGGGAAGCTTCTTTGGAAAGCTATGCTTATCATTGAACTTGCCTGGTCGATCCATTCACATCGCGCTTTGGCGATTCCATATGACTGGAAAGGTTGGCTTGCCTCCACGGGAAGCTAGGCTTGCATGACTCAACAAAGGTCTCCTGGGCGTGTGGATAGCACGAAATTGTTCACGCCCATTGAGCCTGTAAAAGGTGTAGTTGGAGAGGATGTTGAAGTCCACAAACCCGCTTCGGAGCTTTGGGGTCACTACATGGGTACAGGGCATTGGCATAAGCCATTCATGTTTGAAACGCAAAGCAAGCGTACCTGAAAGGTACCTCTGGGATTTTCTAAGCATATGCTCGCAGGTCTTATGAAGATGCGAGCCCGCTCACTCATTGTTCTTAGACAGCAATCTCGTTGTTGCCGGGATCAACTTGTCTTCCAAATGGCCATGTGTTGGCAAGCTGTTGAGGAAGATGAAAAAATGGCATATAGACGACCTGCAAATGACGAGAATTTGCCGTATTTTATACGGTATGCTATTGCTGGCGTAGTGTGTAGGAAGGCGAAGTGCCGTCGGCATTTGTTTCGGCGTTTCGGCGTTCAAGCGTGCCGGAACGCTGGATAGCATCCAGACTGAGAGTGAGTTGATTATCATCCTGGCGATGGGGCAAGAACACAGAATACAGGAGTGCTTTGACTGTGCTTGACTAACAGGGTTGGCGATTGTGGTCATGTTGTCCTGATTGTACGGGCGAGCATTCTGCCAATGCCGTTGCAGAAGCAAACAGGTGTGCATAATAGAGTACAGCGGTCATGTCATAATATGGAAAGTTCCGTTCATGCATTGCATCAAATTCATCTTTCCTCCAAAGGTTGGGGGTGGGATAGGCAAGGCGTTCGGACTAAAACCATCGCGATCAACTACCGCCGCCCTTTGTGGTGCCTCTCCAGACGACCTCAATCTGTCTTCCACCCGGTGCGTCGTTAGGACAAACCAGTGTCGCTACCCACGGCGACGCACATACTTTCCGGTGCACTGAGCATGTATCTTAGAACACGGTTGGTTGAGCCCGTCGCCTTGACTTCTTCGGTTTCGAGCTACAACATCATTGCTGGTGCCAAGCAGCTACCGGAACGGCCCCGCCATCACCAGAAATTCAGATACCATGTGCTCATAGGAGCCAAGAACCAGGGATATGCATCAAAACCTTGGATCAACGCGGAGGGCTTTTCCCTTACTCGCTACTCCTCAAAAGGAAAAGCTCCACACATGCACTGGCTCGGACACAACGGCGAAATGGGCCCTCGCACTCCGAGCAGCACGTCGTCACGAGTCAAATGTTGATTGTGCATTGCAAACCCAAAATATTCGCCTTTGTCTCTCCTCTTTGTTTTCTCGCCGCTGCGGGTATCCCTCGGGATTGCCGACGCTATTGCTACCTAATTATCGACAGCCCGAGCTCCTCATCCACCCACTGCCTGTTGACGTGGCTGCGGCGCGTTGATTGCGGTGTATCAGTCACTGCTGCAACTTTCTTTCTTCTCGAGCGTCACGAAATAGTATAGGACTGAACGCCATTTCAAAGGTGAGAGTTTCCCGCAGCTGACTGTTGAGATGGAGAAGCTACGCCGAAAAGGTCTGCAATTAGGTGCTAAATAATTCTTGGCATGATGCGCTCGCCACCGTCCTTCTCGAGATCACTTCGTATTATAAAAACCTTTCGACAATCCCAGCTGATGCTCAGTGGCAACGTATAGCGTGCACGTCGGCCTTTTCCCAGGAGAGTTCATGACTTGAGAAGCGGGCCATGGCAAGGACCCGGTGTTGGTCTTCACGAGTTGACATATTGCATTCTCATGATGAGGTTTTACGCCTGTTTCATTGGTTTCAATCCCGCTTCTCACTAGCGCTTGATGTGCAATTTCCTCTTTGGCTTTCGTCATTCTCATTAGTGCGATAAAGATGCGCATGCAGCCATTCCATGGACAAGCGGGGTTGTCGACTCTATCCCGCCGAATAACGTTACGCGTCACCGAGGGCGTTTTTTGTTTTCTGTCTAGCCCCGCCATCTTTCCTCGAGCCAGCAGAGCGGCGGATACAATCAATAACCGTTGCACTTCGAGACCGGCATGCAATCTTACCGCCATTCTTGAGGGCTATAAATTGGTGCTGCCCAAGACAACAGGGAGCTGCCATTTGCTAAATCTACCCCAAAAGCGACTCAATGTACCCATCAAATCCATTTCGTCACCCTTCATTCTCTCTTTAAGCACCCGGCTCTGCATTACCCTATTCACTCCATGTCAACCTACTATGTACTGGTCTCAGCTGTATTTGCTGATTCAGTCTACTTCGCCTGCTAGCTGATCCATCTCCTCGGACAACAGCACTCAAAACCACTTCAAAGACATCTTCAGCAGTCCGCCTAGGAGCAAGAACAAATACGGACAACAAGTCCAGTACAAACGCAGCTATATATGATGATGAAGATAACGTAAGTCTGATAACTATTCACTCATCCGTCAGACAGTCAACTGCTCCTGTCCGGGTAGGTCGCAGCAACTAAATTGCGCCAGCTAGGCCTATGCACAGCCTTGCTGGCAATGTTAAGACAGCCGTATACGCCACTACTCTAGTCGATGACATGGACGTTGGTGGCCTTACGACTGGGCTCGCTGATGATGACGATGGTATTTTTAAGGGCATTGCGATCGACGACATTGATGGAATGCTTCGTAAGGACTTCTCGGATGATGCACGTCGTTTTTGCAGCCACCGAGATAACTGAAGTGCCTGAGATGCCTCTGAAGAGAAGGCTGTTGGTTCCAGGGAAGGGAGCAAGGCTTGAGGTGGGCTACTGGAACTGGGTTTTACTTTACATTGGATCGGCAGATGCTGATAAGCGTTGGTGCGGAGAGGGACCACTGTGTACGACTGCGTGCGGCCTCAGACTACGCTGAGCCATCGGGGAAAGGAGACGAACCGTGTCAGTCCCTGACCTGATAACTCAAACAACAAGACCAGCAGACAAAGGATGGATATGGAACAAGCATGGCCAACAAGCACGAAAATCACCTTGATTCTTCACAACGAAGATGACAAGACTGGGTCCGGTATAGTTCCATTCAGTTCGAGAGTACCCTGACGAAGTACCGCAATCTGCGACCGAAGAACGGATGTGCAGAGGCCCCGGAGAACGCCGCGGAGGACGTAAGAGACATATTGCGATCTGTTTCGGACTACACTATTCACATTCAGCTGAATCAGGCGGTATTGTCTTCCTTCGTCCTGAGTAGTGCCTTAATTCTGAATAAAATGAAGCATGCAAAGGCTGAGGGATTTGATTGTGGTTTTCATATTCTTCGCAATGCAGGTCCTGTCGCAGATCGTTTCTCACCTGTAACAAATAATAGCACTGATTCGGATCGCTTGTGCTTTCGTCACGAGCTGCGTTCCTCCGCGGTCGCATCCCTTCGGCCGGCTGAGATCCATCCGGCATAGGAGTCGTTGATCATGAACCCGGATTTGGTGCCCGCGCGATCCAGTCCCTCCTCGCCCATCAACGAAACCAACAGAATTTGGGGCAGTGACTCAATTTGCAACACAACTATTAGAGCTATATCAAAAACAATTTGAGGTGGGGTCATAAACAACCAACGCTGTTAGAATACGATATTCTCAACTCATCTGGTGCAGAATTCAAAGACGATAATGTTTCCAAGATGTACGATATATGCGTTATATACGCTGTTGAGCCTTGCGCCAGGGGATTATGTGCGATACAGCCCAGTGGTTTATGTCTAAGTTGCCCAAGGGCGTCGGAATGAACATGGGGCGGTAGTAATGTTAGCAAAATGAACATCATGGGCGTCAGTATGAACATTTCGGGTGCTTTTGCATTCAGATGTTCCTGATTCTGGGGAATTGACTCTGATGTCAATGTAAATGAGATTGCTTATGCTGGAAGAAAGCGGCGCTTCGTGCTTGTAGCATCATGATAATCAAAACAAAAGCTGTTCCGATCTAAACGGCATGAATATCTTCTTTGTGATACCATGATTATGGCGTTCAGCTCTGGATATATGCCATCATTGTGTCACCGCGCCGTTGTGGACATCAAGGGTTCGAAGACGAGGCGATCGATGCTCTGACGAAGCATACTTAGAAAGAGCATAGTTGAGATTTCTGTAGAATCGGGGAGCGGTATCGATAATCTGCATATGATCAACTGACTTATCTAATGCAGTTGCGGGCTGAGAGAGGTGCGACGACAGAGCAGAGAGTCAACGCTCACGATACGCACGGCAGTCCAATCTGACTTCGGTGGGTCGTCATGAGATCCTGCTCCTAGCTCATCAGCGCTGATTAGGTGTTGGGAATACTCTGCTAGTTTGCGATGTGGTTTGCCAGCATACTTTGAGTAATTGATAAGGGCTTTGGCTTTTCGTCAAGGGAGATGGCTTGATCTTAAGGCAGGGCAATATTTCCTGCCGACTCTTGTTGATATTATGATATGAAAATGTGATTAATGTAGCCGAATATCTCACGTCGAGTGAGTCCAAGGAGATGACAGTTGATGTTGTAGGTGGTGATGTCGAGAATTCGAGACGTGACGTTGGAAGGTGCAAGGACTGCGGCAGTGGCAACCACAGGAGGAAGTCTTACGCCTCGGGATGATTCATCTTCATGGGCACGCAGGCAAGAAGTCTCAACGAGGACCAGCGTAAGACGGATGCACTGTTGCAAAGACGCAACGTGTTGTGCAAACGCCGCAAGTAACAAGGGGCTGTTCTTTCAGAGCCAGTGCTCAGTAACTTCAAACTGTGAAGCCTCTTGGGAGAGTAGGCACATATAAGTCGAGAGCGACTTCACTGTTCAAAATCGTGCGTCCTCACGATTCTCCCATCTTATTCACAGTACATACATGTAAGCCAGACTGGATCAACCCGAGGAATATCAGCCAAAGCCGGCATCTCCCTCGTTGCTGTCTATATCAAGTGAGAGAAGAATGGATTCGTGTCAAATCCATGGTTGCGATGGTCGTCCCACTAGATGCATTCATCTTCAAGGTACAATGTCCGACACTAATACCCAATACCCAAGACAACAACTCAGCCCAACGTTCTCACACGTCACTTCATACAGACCTCTCTGATCTACCAAGTCAATCCCTACCTATGCTGATGTTGAATGATACTTACTTGCAAAGCAATGACATTGTCAGCGATTCGGCTGCTAAAGAACTTCGTAGGTTGAGAGCAAGGGGGATCGGGCACGAAGGGTCTCCACGCAGCGCACTGGTTTTAGAGACGGCATACCGATAGCGAGGCTCAAACTTGACTTGATTGCCTCGTGGTAGCTTCATAATTGGTTGATTGATTGATGAATGTTGACAAGTTTACTTGCCTTGCGGCGGGCGCTGATGCAGATCTCAGAGAGCTTCATGAACGTGACATTCTTCTGTCTCCATTTTCCGGGCTTCACATTACTTACACTGCAAATGCCCACTTTGAATTACTTCCCACATAGAAATGCAAGACAAGTAAGTTCATTTTGAGATTGAGCTGTGGGATTATGGTATAGCTGCTTTATCCTCGTCCTCTGCCAATACGTATAGACCTGTGGCGCACGTTTCTTTTCTGGAAACTGCGGTAAAAACTTCTCATCGCAGGCATTCGCGGGGATGCTGTCCGTTCCTTCTCAGCAGAGTGGTATGAAGTTGGCGGAACAGGGGCCTCGGGGGGTTCATTATTATTCCAAAAGGAAGCTCGTCTACCAAGAATACTTAGTTTGATATGGGAAGCGTGATATGCAAGAAGCTGCGTGGTCATAATGCACATATGTGTTGAAAACGTATTTCACTAAGAGACTGGGGTTGTGCCAACTTCTCTTCCATCTAGGAGCAATAAAATCCACGATTCTAAACATGGCATACCAGTGCGAGAGATCAAAGTATTAAAATCCGATAAGCCCGCATCATACTTGCGCTCAGGGCGGTCCAGGCGCCCAGAACTTTCTGCATCAAAACTGAGCTCATCAGTCGCTCAGATTTCAGCTTTTGGCTGAAAAAGCTCGTGTATCATGATAAAAGGAACCCCTTTTGTAGCATATCTTAGATAAAGAGCTTCAAATTCGGGTTCTCTGCTTGTGGAAACAATGCTCAACTCGTGGGAAGAACACCAAGTCAGCCCCTATTGTTTATAACAACAAAGGGCTTCCACCGCGACAATACATAGTGCGCCACTTATGACATTCGGATTCACGCCAACCAACGAAGCTTTCTATCCTGGAAGAATGTCCAATTTGTGAGTCCAACTTCTGTACTTCACCCGTTCATTTCATCTCGGATGACGCACTACATTACCATTTAAGAGCCCCTTCGTCCGGGATTTTGGTTATGAAGTGAAAGACTAGGCCAGTCTATCCTGAGGCCAAGCGCCAGCGCGCAATCCGCTGTCATCCAAAACACCTACCGGCGAGCGGGACTGGATTTAGACCGTCAGGAGGATTGCTTCCAGTATTTCCATGCCCACGGAACTGGGACGCCGGCCGGGGACTCCATTGAATCAGAGGCTATACGCTCGACCTTCTTCGACAGGTCACCCCCCAAGAGCAAGGAGGAGGACGCGGGAAATAGACCCCTGGAGGGGAGCGTGAAGAGGGTCTGCAGCCATGCTGAAGCAGCGGCCGTTCTACCAAACTTCCTGTTCGACAGGCCGAGCCTGCTGATAGAGTCTTTCTAAGAGAATCTATGCGCGCCAACGTCGCTGGTACCCTGGCCGCCGACGAAGGTGGGCGAGCCGAGGTGAGCAAGCCACGCCGTGCAACCATCAACAAGTAGCACGCCGTGTTATAAGAGTTGTTGAGAGCCATTGCTAAAGACGGTAGCTTCAGGTTCGAGGCCACTAACGCGCATGCTTCACCAAATCCTACGCAACTACAACACCATCATCGCCGCAGCACCACCACAACAAGCCACCAATACTCTTTCCTCTTTCATTTTCAGCTACCACCAAGGCGTCATTAATAAGGCAGCTCAGCAACATAGCAGACTACCTACACACAGACGAAGGCTGGTTTATGAGCCTAAAGGACTTGGGATACAGGCTACGCAGCCGCCATAGTCGCCTCCCTTTTGCAACAGCAGTTCCTACATCAAAGGTCAGCAAGCTCCAGTTAAAGCTTATAGAGAAGTACCAAGGTGCTAACGCAAACGCTGCAGGCATCATGTAGCACTATGTAGACACCAACGTAGCCACAGAGAGATTAGCCCAACGCGTTAAGGGCGTCTTTACTAATCAGGGGGCTAAGTAACCTGCCATATATGCTCATCTCGTCGCTTTATCGACCGCAGCAGCATCAAGGATAGTCTTACTAGAAGGACAACTTACGAAGTCAACGCCTGCTGACCGCCCAACGTGGTCTTCGCGCGAGGAAATACCTTGTAGAGACAACTCACATATTGCCAAAGCCGAGATGAATCAGCCGCTCTGCAAGCCCGTCCACATTCTGCAGGTGGTAGACAAGTTGCGATCTTGGAACATGCAGTTCGCAGCCGTCGGAGAAAGCGTTCGAGCTGGCTGGCTCGGACGTCTTCCGCGGCCGGGCATTCATTGCGGCCTACAACTCGTCCAAGCGCCTGACCCGTTCCGAAGACAAGTAGGCTATCGTCGACATCCAGGTCGTTCTTGAGAACAAAAACTAATTGGCCCGCCTGAAGATGCATGACACCATCGAAGTTCACCGTTTGTGGGCTTCTACGGCTGTTGTCTCAGAGACTTGAACACTTTCGTCTCCCGTCCTAATCTACGTAGATATCGAGCGTCACCGGCAGCGACATTGTCACCGATTACTTCGTATTCCTGGGACCACAACGCCCATCAATTGCATCGACTGATACTGACTGGAGCCATCTTCAACAGGGGGGAGCCTCACCTGCTGCCCACGCACCTGACCAGCGATTCGTCTCGGACCTATGAGCTCCTGACGGCACTTTCTAAGCCCGGCCCAAAAGCCGTGGCTTGACGGCGGAGGTGTCCAGAGCCAGTCCGTCTCCCCAGTCGTCGATTACATCGTTTCATCTATCGAGGCCGGCAGAAAGCTCGTTACGATTAAAAAGCATCTTCAACGACGCGAGGACACATGCCATTACGACTGACTTCACCTATTCGGGGTGGTCTTTGAGTACCAAGCGAAGCACGAGAGCCGAGTCTTTCTTCCATCTGCTACCTTCTGGCCATCTCGATTCTCGAGATCCCCCGAAGAATAATCCGTCTCGTTGCATAGCGCGACCCAGAAAGGTTTCAGCGGAGGCGTCGTGTCATTTTCTCATAATCTCCAATACTCGCTGCGGTTCTGGACTCTCCCGAGGTGTTTAGGGCCCGCAGGGACGACCTCGCTCACAGCAACCCTCTCATCCTGAAACCACATCAGCCGCCGGCAATCTATCAGGTCCACGGAGAGCCAAAACATTCCGCAGAACCCCGTGACGCCTTGAGCCGTCAAAAACGCCGCCTCGCACCAATTTTGCCTTTGATGTCGCCGATAGGTCGACGATGGTAGGGTTCAGGCTGAAAGAAGGAGACACGCAGCTGCAGAGAAGCAGCTCCCTGATGTTTCTGCAGATAGCTCGGGCAATGTGGACGTACATTCAGCCATTCAGCCCCAAGTCGACCTCGGTGTACACCTCGGCAAGGTTCCATTGGAGATCGAGCGCATCCTTGGATACGTCGAAAGTTCCTGTGCGGAAATCCTGGGCGTCATGCCAGACGCTACGGAAAAGGAGAAAGCGATCGCCTGGAGACACTTGGGATGCCTGCAGCACGCGAGTGTCACTAGCCATCAGGATACTGGCAGGGCTTTCAATGGTAGACGAAACTTGGCTCACACGATTGATTACGTGCTGATACATATGTGAAAGAACTCCAAGTGGCTGCCGAAAATCAAGGGGTGAACCACCTCAAAATAGATTGAGTACTCACCTGAGATAGCAAGGAGCAGCTCACAGATCTAGAGGACCACATACAAGTGGCAGAAGATGCCTTGTTCATCGCACCGCAATGTGTGAGGGAAGTTCATAATAAAGCAACCCGTGCGCTTCATCATTTGGGGGAGAATCCTGACGACCTGGTCGTATAGGAAGGAGATTCAAGTCTTCAACAAGCACATCTCCGCTTTGGACGTAGTAAAAAAGGTAGCTTTGGGCACTGGTGCTTCTGACGTATATCCGGACCACTCTGACACCCCTCTTGCGTTTTGCGAGTCCCATTGCAACCTGGTCCGGAACAATTACAAGATTCCCGTAACTGCACCTCGAGAGAATATTTCAACCACCGGGACGATATTGAACCCCTTTAGAGCGACGCACATCTACAGCATAAGGGGCATAACTCTTGAAGGCTTGATGGTCCATGCAGTCAGGTTTTAGCAAACAGCAGAGCCAGCTCGAGCCACAGCTTGAGCACGGCACGGCTTGAGCCCTTCTCCAGGAAAGTACATATAATGGAGCCGTGAGTCTCAAATCGGACATTTACAATCTCTACATGATTCCAAACATGGGGTTGCCCGTTATTCTTTCACTCTGTATCAACACAGCTCAGCGTAGGGGTTGTTCATTCACAACATTACTCATCTTTTGCGCTCCAATGTGTAATTGGAACACTGGGCATCAGTCTTAATTTCAGAAGACTCCTGCCCATCCTTGATGAATCAGAAGTAGAAAAAGGCTGCACTATGGACGTGCAGGTAAGGATTAACCAGATGCAAGACGTGAAAGTGACAAGTCTCTTCAGTCTTAATAAGGAAATGGACAATAAAGAAGTGGCAAATTGGCAACCATTCAATACCACGACCGCAAATCAATCGCTTCCATGAATGGATCCTCCGGGAATGTCATGACTTAAAGAGAGACCGACAGACAGGAATTAGTAAGCATCAAAAGTCATCAGTATTCTATAACAGTGCTTTCAAAGTAGACACACTTGGTTTTCGCCACTTCGAATCCGTCACGATTCACCATACGATAGTTCAAGTGAAGGACCAAAGTGAAGGACCGACCAGGTCCAGTCGCCTGCTGTGGTCCTGCAAAACGCAGTCATTTCATATCTGTCTTTCATGCGAGTACCTCAATCAACGCAAGAGTTCAGAAATCCGGGCAGTTGGGGAGACGTCTCCCTTGTTGCGAGCTGATCTGCATGCTGCTCTCCTGAAACGGGATGTATGACACTGCATGAAACAGCAAAGTGGCTCAGAGACCTGGAGACCGAAGAGGTCATGGCGAGTATTTGATGATAGGAGCAGCTAGAATGTGCCAGCTTCGAGTCCTCAGTGCCTTTATACTTGTGGAAAGGGAGAACTTGCCTCCTGGCCTCGACCGTATTGAGATTTTCCCGGCGGAGTTTCCGGTTCTGTCCGTTTCCAATTTCTTTTCAGCTGATTTCAGCTTCTCATTTCCGATAGGATTGGTACCCGAAAAGCGCGGGGAGAAAGCGCAGATAAAACTGTGTTGCTGCAAATTTAATACGTCCTTAGGTGCGATACACATTAACCACCGCCAATTTAATGCACCAGTAAGGTAGTTTCAAGCCACCTGCAGGTGAATGTCCAAGTACAAAAGATTGCTACGCCCGCACAAACTATCCTCTTTGCTGTCGCTAGAAATTAAACTCTCAATGACACTGGCTAGGCTTAACATTACTAGATGGCTGGCAGGCATGCTGTTCCTCATGGTTTTGCTGCTACGCAGTGTCTGCAATACCAAAAGAAATCAATTCAGACTTTGCTGTGAATTGCGAGGAACCTCACCTGGTGCCGTGCTTTTCTGACCTCTCTCAGATATCATGACTCCCGACGCTGCAGACAATTGGACTTCTACTACACCCCCGTCCCACCGAGTTGTAAGACACTGGCAGCATTTGGAACTATTTGCTGAGTTTATCATGCGTACTTTACCATGCAACGTAATACTGCGTATATTATTTGTACCTTCTCTTGGGCAGGTGGGGATGATGAATGGTTATCTAGAGCACCCGCCGCAGCATTTGGCTTGATTCATGTCAAGTTATCCTCAGTTGTCTCATAATCGTCCAACAACTCGTGCCACTTTATACACTGTTTTCAGTCCAAGACGAGCGGAGGGACGATACGAATAGAAAATCACTTATCGGTACCTTCAAATACATCCCAGAACCTGCTGCTTCACGCATTTTCGTCTGTCACGCCAAGCCCGCAGTAGAGAGAGAGCAACGTATGAGCATATCTGTGGATGCCAGCAGTCGTACAGTGCCACAGGTATCACAGTCAAACTGAACGCTTTTGGTAGTGGCGATGATCAGCTGATCTAAGTTAAATTTTGCGTGATAAGGAGGGAATTCTACTGTCACGACGCGCTGGCTGCCTGCTGCACTATTGATGCATCCATCGCCAGAGACCATCGTGGCCATACGATCATCCGACTCGTGGGTGTATTACATCTAAATACGACAGTGAGGATCGTATTGCTCTTCAAATCGCGGCGTCAGCCATCCATTCACTTCCCTTACATGAAGAGTCTGCACCAAAACTTACAAAAAGGCATTTCACGTAGCGACCAATCAGCCCTTGTAGTTATGGCTTAGCCGCAAGAAGTAAGTTTTGGACGTTTGACAACGATAAGCTGCTAGCGAGCGAGAAACTCTTTGTAGCCCAGGGACCCTTAACGGTGTTCGGGTATTTATGTCGTCATAACATTCCCAGCCCTCAGCCCATGGCCGGGGGGCCTTGAACGATGTTCAGGTATTTAGTCCGTCATGAAATCCCCAGCTTTTGTTTTCTTCACTATTCTGTGAAGTGACATCACCAGCCGCTAGCTTGTAGCCCAGGTACCCCGAACGGCGTTCAGGTATTTATGCTGTCATGACATCCTTCGCCGCCAGCGACCATCTCTGGGGCAAACACACCAGATCACGTCAAGCAAATGAAGATCGTCTTCTGCCTTAGCGTCTTGAGCTTGGTACTCTGGCGTTATCAGTGCTTGTGGCTTCATCCGTACCTCTGACATTGCTTCTTTTGTGATGCAATATTGTTTGATCTTTGTTTTCACTAGGCGAGGCGTCAGGCATGCTCTGGTTTGTTGTCTGTATCTTCGTGATACGGATGAATGCGTGACCAGAGTTGAGAGATTTTAACCCATGCCGCTGTTTTGCAGCCGAAGCCGTTTGCAGCTACTCTTTGCTGTTACAGCAGAAAGCCACCATGAATCGATCTTGTCGTAAATTCGAATCGTTTCATGTTTCAAGCCACAAATCCCTTTAGAATAATCATAGCTACCTGGATGTATGATCCTCCGATGTGAATCTTGTTTTTGGGATCCAATTGAGCCTATCAAAGGCACCCTCGTTGCACCATACTCCAACACATCCACGGTGGGAGACCAGTCACAGAGCTGCACTGTTGGTAGCAAATGCCAAGAACGAGGTGACGATTGCGTTCGAGGAACATGATCGAAATGGGAAAATCTTGGAAGGTTTTCAGACGTAGTATTCGAGGATGCTATGCCTCCTGAATAGCAGTCTCCGCTGCAGCAAATTTTCATAGTAGATCTGTATCGTCCCAGCTGTGAGACACTTCGACTTGCGCTGGGTGTGTATGTATCAAAGACGAGGTGGCTCACCAATCTATCAAAAGTAGTCATGGTTCATGCCGAAGTTCATGAATCCCGACATATTTTTTTCTTTTGAGTCCTCTGTCCCACTTGAATTCTACATCAACATCTCTTTCATGCTCCCGCCTTCTTTATCTCAATTGAGAAGCTGTTTTCACTTTTTCCGCGACCTTCTTTGGAATATCATGTACAGGAAGTTGCTGCTATGATGACAGCATGGCCGATTTGATCGGTTGTCATCCACGAGCTATACCCTGGCCGACTAAAAGCTTACGATTGTTTCTAGTGTCTACTTAGGAACCACCAAGCTTGCTTCGCAAAGCAACCTCTAGAGTTCAATCATTTCCTCAACATAGTTGCAAAATAACGACAACAGGATGAATTGAGCCTACAACAAAAGCGACGTACAGTGCGTCCAATTTGTGACCGTTTAGCAATTATGGTCCCCTTGCTCGTGAACCCTTGCTCTTGGACGATTCTGGCTTGAAGGGGAGATGCATGGCGGTCCCTGCAGATCACGAGTAATGCTTCACCTCGTTGTTGGCCAGGAAGATCCCTGATACTCCAGGGCAGTGGAGATGCCGCTGCGAATCTTCGGTCTAGACTCCGCGGTATTCCAGCTACGCTGAGCACGACATCTAGACGCGGAGATACGCGCCTGTGGGACAAGATATTACCAATTGGATGCTGGCGCAAATCAGCGAAGCGGGAAACACCAACTTCAGTTTTGAATCAGAGCGCGTCCTGTGCCTTGTCCCTGAATCGGCCTCCATCATGAGACTCGCTTGACTTGCAACCGCAATAGAGAACACAATGATCAGCTGAGCTGCATCGACAACTTAGGCCTTCTGCCACAGCGCCCATTATACTATCTCGGCTGCAGCCAGCGTGCGGTCCAAAATGGTGGAGGTGGCGTTCATGGTAGCTATCAGCAAGTCGCGGGTGGTGAGGTGAGAATGCAGAGATATCCTCCTGCGGCGGTCGCTTGCAGGCTAGAGACGGCATCCACGGCGACCCAATCAGCTCTCACTTGCGCTTTGTTCAATGCGAGAGAATGTGACGGTTCCCAAATGCTCCATACTAACGGTTTAGTCGTAGAACAGGATCCCGTGAGAGCCCTTGAAACGGTAAATGGACAGATTGAGTGCTCTAGATGTCACAACGTACTTGGAAAAGTTGACAAGGGACCGTTTATCATCGGGGGTTCAAGTTGCGCCTCTTCATGTTACCTCGGCTACTGGCCTTGACGCTGTTATACAGCAGGTTCTCCAGGGCACACTAATGGATCTGATATCATAAGACGCGCATGGTCGCACCCGGCTGATCCACGCATTACAGTGCATGCTCACGCGCATTCCAATTTTGCAGCTGTTCCGTCAACAGACCGATGTCCACGGGAACATAATCCTCGCAGGTCACGCGGACTTTCTCTTGGAGTACTGTTGCTGAAAGGGCCTGTTTCGTCGTGCTGTCTGCCTTCTTTAACATGGAGCAAGACACGGCTCATACTATCTTCTTCCATTGAATCTCTTAGCTTCGATAGTGTCGCCCCCAGAGGGACATGGTTCTAATAAAGAGTTTTGCTATCTGGGCGGTAGGTCCTAGCTAGCTAGGTAGTACCCTACTTTTTCGACTAATTAGATTAATTAGATTAGTTAGCGCCTACTACGTATTAACTTTAATATCGCACGCTACTTAATTTTTTTACTTAAGTTATTAATATTACTACTACTACTATTACTATTATAATAGCTATATTAACCTATAATAATAACTATAATAATATTCTAAACCCTCTAGAGGGTAGTATATAGGCTAATATTATTTAGTAGCTTTAAGACTATCTAAATATCTATATATATACCTATAGTTTTATAATTATTTATAAGTAAGGTTTTAGTAAGGATAAAGATAGAGTACTAATATAGTAGTCCCTCTATTATAACTATAACACTATATATTAAACTAAAAGTATTAGCTTATATAAAACTACTACTTCTAAGTTTAGCTATACTTAGTAAGGTATTACTAATACTATAAAGGTTAATAACTATAAGTAAATTTAGAAGTTTAAGGAGGGCTATAAGAAGTATAACTATAGCTTATCTCTAAACCTAGCTACTTACTCTATCTATTACTAACTATTAGATACTTAGTATAAGTTTATCGCTAGCCTCTCTAAGTATAAGGCTATTAAGCTTTATAAAGTAGGCGTTATTATTTAAAATACTACTATAGAGTTATTCTTTACTTAGAAAGATATTAATAATACTTACTAGAAGCTCTACTTCTAAGTTCTTAATAGTAAAACTACTACTTAAGCTCTATTTTATTAACTATAGTAGTATAGCCTTAAGTATAAGGTCTTATAGAGTATTAATAACTTTAATTAGCTAGAGGCCCTCTTCTAGACCTATCTATAGTATAAGTATATATAGAAGAGGTTCTTAGAGGTTCTTAGCTTTAATAATATATATAAGACTAATTACTTTAAGATACCTTTCTTCTAAGTTATTAATACTATAGATATTAGCTTATTATATAATATTAGCTTTACCTTTATATTAACTAAGTACTATAAAGGCTATAACTAGCTTATTAAGTCCTTTAAATCTATTTATTAAGAAGTTAGTATTTATATACCTCTTATTACTATTACTAACTATGAGGAGGCTTTATATAGTACTATTAAGAATGTCTACTTAGGTATCTATCTCTAGCTTTATATCTTCTATATTAATATTAATATTAACTTAAATATTAAATATAAGTAGTAAAGTAATAGAGAGGTCCTTTTTAATAAGTTTAATATTAAGAAAGATAAGTATTATATAGAGTAAGTAGCTAATACTAAGAAGAAGGATTAAGCTGTTATAGCTACTATATTTTATAACCTTACTACTACTACCCTTAATAAAGTAGCTTATATTAATAAGATATTTACTTCTTATTAGCTTACTAATATAGAAGTTAAGTATACTTATAATAGCTTTATAAAGCTTTAGTAGTTTATTATCTATAGTAATACTATTAATAACTTTAATAACACCTTAGAGCGCCTATATAAAGAGTTTAATAATTAATAAGCTATTTATAAGTATATTAACTATACTTACCTACTAGTTAAAAATTAGTAAGCTTAATACTTTATTAGCCTTAATAAGAACTATAGTATATATATAAACTTACTTATAGAGATAGCTTATAAAGACCTTAAGTTATATATTATTAATAATATATTAAACCTCCTCACTATTATTTAATCTATTAATAAGATACTTAAGAATAAAGAGAATAACTATATATAGCGCTAAGCTATCTTTAATACTAAAGCTAAGTATAAATATCTTAGCTAGGTTAACTAGCTAGGAGAGATATCTAAATATATTAGTTAGTAAGTATTTAATCTAATAGCTTATTAGTATAAGATTGCTCTAATAGTAATACCCTCTTAGGTTAACCTTAACCTACTTAATTTATTAAATTACTATAGCTACTTTACTAACTAGTATAAACTATTTTATACTTATATAATCCTTAAGATCCTTAAAGAAGAAAGTAAGGTTATAATAAAGTATAATATATACTTATATTAGTAGCTATATTAGCTTTTAGTATATTATATTCTTAATCTTTTAAAACTACTATTAACTATATAAACTAAGATCTAGCTAATACTCTCCTTAAGATTAAGGATTTATTAATTATTAAGATACTATATAACTAGCCTTATAATATAGTATTATTAGCCTCAGTAATATTATTAAGTAGTACTACTAATAACTTACCCCTTCTAAGCTTACTAAAGCTAAAAGTACTAAAGAAGGTAAAAAATCTAATACTATAGCTTATTAAGTAGAGTATCTAGTATAATTAATTAGCGTTTAAGTACTCTTCTAATAATAAGCTCTCTTAGGGTATACTAGTAGTATATCTAGTGTTACTAGATATTAAAAAGCCTTACTATAGTAGTTAGATAGGTAAAGGATTAGAAATACTATTGTTAATAGCGCTAGGAAGGCTATAAGGGTGTTTAAAAGGCTAAAATAATAGGGAATAATGCTATAGAGCAAAAAATATATATATAGTAGTATAGCTAATAATTATAGTAGTCCTAATAGCTTTTTTGCTAAAAAGTTAGAAAACTAAGCTTACTAAGATCTATTAATTACTATAATAAAAATTGCTTTACGAAAAGTTATATAACTTTAATCTAAGTAATCTTATTGGTTGAAAAAGTGGGGTACCGCCCGGCTAGCTAGGACCTACCGCCCGGATAGCAAAACTCCTGATAAAACAGCTTTGATTTGGAGGCTGATTCAACCCAGGGCAAATCTGAGCAGCATAAAGCGGGAAAAAAAGAGGAAACAGTGTCAATCCTTTTTCCTCTTTTCATGTAGATATGACAACATGAATGAATCAATCAAATTCTAGTTTAGTCACCGTGGGTGAGTGGGTAAAAGCATGCTCGCGCGACCTTGTCTGCTATCCTGTCAATGCTTCGGTGGCTAGGTACCTTAGGTATGGCCGGGGGCGTGACCTGCTTATCCTCACTATAGGTACCTAAGGTACGTACCTCACAGGGCTTTACTGGGGATTTTTCCCAGTCATGCGCTGGAAGTTCGCTAAACCCCCAGGCCCCTCAGTGCTGTGCGCCTCTCTCCGGTACCTTCCATTACTTGTCTTAGGGCTGCCCTGGGCTGGGCTGGTCCCACTGCGTAAGGTTCTCTGTTCGGTGTCAACCGCATCCAGACCTACTGCACGTATGGGGGTGCCATAATCTTCTACAATTGCCTGCCATTGCGCGCTCACGTTAGCTCATCACATCATTCCAATAGAACGATAGATGTTTACCAGCGCGTTTTGGGATAATTGCCTCCAGTTCCTATGTCAGAGCGCTGTTTTTCCCAGCGCACGCGCATGCGAGGTATTACTTCGGTCGGGGGACTCGACGGAGACCAATAATCCTGTCAAAGATGATGCACAGTACTGAGTCTTCCTCGGGCGCTGGGCGTGTATCATCTGGAAGGGGGGCAGGTCGAAAACTCCAAGGGTCGGAAAAAACGAAGGTCGAAAACGCCCAACACATCAATCCTCAAACCGGCCGGGCACTGCCTGGCGATGTGGCTGGCATAAAAGAAAAGTGACGGCATGGGTTTTGCCTCCCTCCGCTAAGGTACCTACAATGCTGCAGTTTGAGATTCCCAGTAAGGGAAAAGACCTCTCCTAGGTTTGCTTCGCCACAACTGGTCAACTGCTATTTAAAAAAAGCTCCCACTAAAGAAAGCCTCTAAAAGAAGCACCTTCTCGTCTGTTGCCATACCCTTACGAATGCAGGCAAGAGATGCGCGAGACAACATGAACGCGACCAACACATTCCCCCTTCGCCGTTCCATCATTCAATTTTCAGGCCATCTTGCTCTCCGCCGTCGCCCTCTGGAAAGGGATCGACGCACCCAAGGTTCTTTTTGCCAACACAGACGTTGTTCTCGGTTTCTGAGTATCACGACACACCGAGGCGCGTCTCGGCAGACGCAACGACTTAACAGCATGACTTCCAACGTCTTCAACACGCGCATCCTGGCAGCCCTTACCTTGGGTTCCAGTCGAACCAGCTCGGGAAGCAGCCCAGCTGTGACAATCTACCCAGGTGTGGTTATGATGTCCATGGATGAGGTGGCAGGCGGATGTGCAAGGTGCCCTGCCTTCCATTGAGTTCACCCAATGTGCGTGGGCGTACCTAGGTAGGGCAGCAGCATTCCATTCCTGAGGGTGTCTTGTCTGGTGGGTGGCTTTACAGCACTGAGGGGCCTGTAGGTTCAGCGCAGTTTCAGCGCATGGCTGGGAAATAATCCCTGCAGAACCCCGTAAGGTACGTACCTTACAGTGGGGTAGGAGGGACCAAAAGTCTGCCCGAAGCCGCCCCGCCGTTCTGTAGCAGCCAAAGGCCGGGCAAGCACAGTTTCGGCCGACATTCCATCCCGTTTCCCTTGAACACTCAATCATCTCACGCCCCCAACATCCATCGCTGATATGAGGTCTCTCGCACCGCGCAATGCAAGCAGCTTCCGCCTGATTTCGCCAGCGCCGCAATGGCTCGTCGCACCGATCGCCAGTGTCCTGCTCAACATCAAGCAACGCCACAAAGGCCTGGTGGTCCCTAGATCGCCTCTCGTCTGTATGCACGGCGATCCCCTGCTCCAAGAGACACGCGATGCATTTTGTAGGTCTCCTCTCTGATATTCGGTTCTCTACAGAAAGACTGAGGCTAATTTGAAAATGAACCAGTCAGCAATCTCCAACCTCCACGATTAAGCTCTACGACCGAAATACACGAAAAGAAGCGCTTTTTTCGCCATTGTATCCACGATGAACCATTGCCAACATGCGGCGACAGCGCTTGTAGCATCCACAGCCTGATATTCGGCTACGAAACGAGGTCATCCGTCCCTTCCATCGCCGACGAAAACATGGGCCTGAAGACCGGTGATGTCCAGCAGCATCACCCGGAGACAAGAAAACCATGGCACCGCATCGAACTGGGCTGGAGCGTGTGCCGGTGGATCTTGGCAATAAAGGGAGAAGCGGCGTTGACAATGTGCTGGCTGGCTTTTGCATGTTAGCGTCAATCTCGCCGACAAGGCTGGGCACGCAGTGGAAGTCTGACGACGCGGCACAACACCCAAGAGTTTAAGCCAGCTGGGGTTCACGAACGACGACGAGTGCGGTCGTCTTCACTATCACAACCTACCAACCAACGCCCTCGCTCAAGGAGTCGGCCAAAAAGCCGAGAGCAGTGGGTTCAAGACCTTGGAAGAAGTAGTCAGGCATCTCACATAGAACGCTCGAAAAACACCAGCTGCATTTACTTCTCCTGTTGGACCATCCGGCTTGAAGGCGGCGCAACGATCTCCCTGGATGTTAGGGCTGCGAGCACAGGTTGCTCCGCTCCCCTTATCCGCAGCCCAGTGTGCACACCTTATGCATTTAATGCGGCTGCACTTATGCAGTTCGTAAAACTGGGTCGTTGTACACACGTGCTGTGAAGGAGCACCTGTGACCTTAGAAACTTCCGCCTGGGTGCAATTTGGTGTGCAAATGGGTTCTCACTGTTGTGGACTGTGTGGGGTGGCTGTGTGCACGGACTTTCAGGGCGTTGCTGGGAAAAATCGGCTGTCGCGAAGGCGTTCGTCTCCCCACGGTTCCTGCTTGGAGGCGTGCAACCAATCAGCGGAAAGTCAACCGCTGGAAAAGGAAGCAGCAGAAGAGCGCCGCACAGCTCCTCCTCAGCCCAGGATCAAATGGAAGGTGACGTAAGCCGTGCCTTCCAGGTCACCCACCTCAAGGTACCCCGCCGTGCCGCGTTGACTGGAACGAACTTCTTTGACCCCGGGCGTCTTGCGACCGACAACCTCAGCAAACAAAGAACCACCTCGACGTTCAACACTCTCAGCAAGCCTGCATAAAGGCAGCCAGGCTGACAACACTGAACGCAAAGGCGACGCGACATCGTTGTCACGCTTTCCACCAAAAAACCAACCGAGAGAAGAAACACTGCACCGGTGGGCTGCACACACCCAACGTCCAGTGTCTTCGACGGGGACATCATTTGCCTTGCACAACGACGTGCCGGCGATTGAACATTCCCATCAGCCAGCAGCTGTCTACCTTGGAGACCTTCTTCGTTAGACCGGCCGTCCGAAGAGGAGCACAACTCCACAGCCACTCAGCAAACGTGTTGAAGCTGCCCAGCGCAGGGGACCTCGGCCATTGTTCTACGGAGGGATAACTTCTCTTGCCAACCATGCTACTACATCGTCGCAGAGTCTGCTTCCAACATGGTCGACGATCCATCCGCCGGCCACCAGTGATGGCTCGCGACGGCGACTCCGAAGTAAGCACCTGCCTTCCCGTACGAGAACAGGCCCAGTCGTCCGGTCACAAATGCTTGCTGACCCGAATCCATTCTAGATCTCCATTCCTTCTTCCGCTTCCTCCACAGTCGACCCTGTTCACAGCCTAGTGATGCCCCTCGCTGCAGCCAGAAAGACGGTCAGCGGCCTGTACCTCAGACTCATCGACGGACACCGCGAGCCCACAGGGGAGAAACTTGCTGCACCTCTTGACTGTTTGACGGATTGGATTATGGATAACATCCTTATGGCCCTCGCCCGAAATCAAGTTGTCGTATCATCCGCTAGACAATCTATAATTCGACACCGTCTTCGACGAAACTTACAACGAGAGTTTGGAGTGTGGGAGTAGAAGTAGGAGTGGGAGTAGGATCGGGTACCTGGTGGTATGGTCCCCATGTCATCTCTGGGCTTTGAACCCGTCACGTGGCCTCATGACTTAATTGTAGAGTATTGCGATGCAAGAGGATCACATTCTTGATGGCAACGGGAGTTTAGAGTGTGGGAGTAGAAGTCGGAGTGGGAATAGGATCGGGTACCTGGTGGTATGGTCCCCATGCCATCTCTGGGCTTTGAACCCCTCACGTGGCCTCGTGACTTAACCGCAGAGTATTGCGGGGCAAGGGGAACACATTCTTGATGGCAACGGGAGTCCTGTCGCTTAATCAACGGCGCACAGAGGGAGGGAAACATAGCCAGATGCGAACCTACAGTTTCGGTGTTATTCCTGGGGGGACTGTATTGTAGTTATCTCCTTTCATCCCTGATGAGACTTGTATCCAGCTGTATGCTCCGTAAACTAATGCTACTTGCATTCTGTGTGATTAACTTGGTGTAGATTTGGATCACTGCGATTGGTTTACCTTCTACCACAAAAAGATAAATACTCAGATAAGTTCAAACATATTCGCAAGATAGTTAAGCAAGCATATGAGACTGGATAATGGCATCGTGGCCCTTCGTCTTATTCATGATGGACTTGTTTTTCGGTTTTTAGAAAGAAGAAAACAAGGAGGGAGAAAAGCCCCACAGGCAGCAAGCGCCAAAAAGAAAAAAAACAACACCACGGCACCAAAAAACCATGAAAAGACGCAAAGTCTGTCGAAAAGCCCCCGCGGAACACCGAAAAAGCTAAGTAGATGCCCGAAGGCCAGTCTCTTGAATCAAAGACCAAAGGCCGCCTCGATCTGGCGGCGGACCTTGCGGACGGCGGCTCCTCGTTGGCCGGCAGAGGCGTTGGGCGCGTCTAGGGCGAGGGCCCGAGAGAATCTGGCCGTGAGGCCCGGCAGTTCTTTCGCGACAGCCGCACGAATCTCCTGCTGCCCCTTCGCAGACTTGGTGGCCTTGGCCGCTTGGGTCGGCTTCTTCTTCTCCTTCTCTGCCTTGTCCTTCTTGCCCTTCTTCTGCTCCTTCTCCTTCTTCTCCTCGTCGCCCTCTTCATCTTCCCAGGCATCGGCGTCGGCGGCCTCCTTCTTTTCCTTGGCCTCATGAAGGCGGGCTGACCGCCGAGGGTCCTTGGTAGTGGTGGTGGTGGCCTTGGTCTTGGTCTTGGTCTTGGTCTTGGGCGGGAGGAGGGTGTTGGCGGGGCCAGAGGAGGGAGCCGGAGAGGGAGACGGCGGCGGCCAGCTCTCAAGGCTGGGGAGCGGCAGAGCCAAAGACTCTGGGAGACGGGGGAGGGGGCTGGGCGCCGCATCGGAGCTGTCCGCCGGGGCGAGGCCGGGTGAGGCGGGACCAGGTGAGGTGGTGCGGCGGGGCTCCTCAGGGTTAGGGGTCGGCGAGGGCGGCGCCGGGACATGGGTGTCTCTGCCCTTGCCCTTGATCTTGGGGTCGGTGGCGACGGGGGTGGCGCCGGGTGCGGGAGCCGGAGGGGGCGCCGAAGACGGGGCTGGTGGTGCTGGGGTCGGGGCAGGAGCATGCCTGGCCTTGTATCGGCGCAGGGCTTCCGAGGCCACTGCGTCATTAAGATGCCGAGCCCGGCAATGGCGCATTGCCTCTCTGATGAGGCCGTCCTCCTTCCAAAGCCCAAGCAAAGCCTCATGCTGCAGCGCCCGGGGGTGGTCGGCCAGTACCCTCTTCGTGAGGCCCCACATTGCGCAGACAACTCTTTCGGAGGGCGGCATTGGTGGGGCTAGCGCCGCCGGGTACTAGCCGACTGCCGGCCAAGCCTCCCGAAGCTGCTCGATCTGTCTGAGCCGGACGAGATGCCGGCCGTCGACGGCCTTTCCTTGGGCTTTCAGGGTGTCCCGAAGGACGCGAGCATGCGTCATGCTATGTTGCTGCAAGGCAGCGGCTCCCAGGGACGGACCCGAGGGCAAGACAGCGTCAGCCCAGCTGCTTATGGCGGTGGTGGTTGGGAAAGCGAGAAAGGGATATACGTTGATGTAATCCTATATCATTACTTGTTAGCCATATCTCCCAAAGCATTAGACTACCATCTGGGTTCCTTCTGATCTTTTCCTTGAGTATAAGCTAGAGACAAACTTACATTCATGCCGCCCTCCGAGGGGAGGGGGCCAGCAGGGCCGTTGGTAACAGGGGCCATAGTGGGCGCGGAGGTCGAATAGACGGTGGTGTGGCTGACGGAAATGCTACGGGCGGCGCGTGAACGATGAGGTCAGGGCAAAGGTCGCGGTAGCGGGCCTGGCTGGTTGAAGTTTGGTACGGCAGTGATGATCGACGCGCAAAGGAAGTCGGATTCGAAGATCAGGTAACGAATGTCGTTGTCGACTTGAAGCTGCGGAAGTAAACAGGATGAATACCTTGTTTAGAGGCAGACGCGGAAGTAAAAGGCAGAGCAATTGGGCTATCAGAGGAGGCGGAGCTTGCGCGCGACGTTCGACGAAAAGGGGGGTTCAGAAGCAGAGCATCGACGGCATAGCTTACCTCGGCACCTTACCTTAAGCTCAAGGTAGATAACGACAGTCATCGTGGTCTGTGACCCCAAGTCACATGGTGCTAACATTACCAGCCACAATTACCTAAGGGGCTGGCCACTCACAAACCAGCATCATGCTGCAGACCACCTCATCAGGCAAGTCTTGGAGCCATCCATCCCCTGTAAGGACCTGCCACTTTGCTGCACCCCATTCTGCCCGTCGTCACCACACCCGACGTCACTTGTTCAACTTCATTACACTCTGAAACCATGATCCAACATTTTACATCATCCCAACATCCACTATCTCGAGCAATACAGGAAGAAAAAAGACTCCGAAACCATCAAGATACACGAGACCAATCAAGCGAAAGGAAACAGACGGAGCCCTCAGATGTTCCAAGCCCAAGAAGCGGACAAGCCGTCAACATCCATCCGTGGAAAGAGACTCGTGCAGGCCCGAGTGCGGACCTATTCGAGCACTACACTTGCCGAACCCGATCCTCCTCCGTCATGGCACCACTCCCCCATCCATATCTGGGATGTCAACCAGCGAATCGACACTTACAACGCGGACGGGTGTGTCCTTCGATCGCCGGAGCAGGCACCCAGCCAACGCGTTGACACTGCGCCGACTAACAAGGGAGATGGGAATGACGAGGGAAAATAGCAAAGTCCCAGCCAAACGACGCAGCCCTGCCTGGTACTTCACCTCCCTGTGATGTCATGTATACTTGGACCTGGCATGCCTTGACCTGCAAAGCCATTATGCGTGATGCCTCCATCATTTCCACTTCGTTTGAGCTTGCCTTGACTAGTTGCACATTTGCTCAGGGGAAAGACGGAGAATGCGTACCTCTGGAGCTGTGTGAGGTCACTGACATTCAATGTTAGGACTGAAAGTAGTTGCCAGCGGGGAAGCTTGCTGCCTCAGACTTAACGACTTCCTTTAGCGATGGAAGGTGTTTAGCTTTTCTTTCCTCTCCAAGCGCAGGTTCTGTTGCCAGTTGATACAATCTTCACCTTCTCCATCCAATTCAATATGCGCCAGGCATCTCCTTCTTTGCTGAGCATCTGCGTGCCCAAGTTCAGACCCATTTACGTCGCTGCCTTCTGTTTCTATCCCTCTATTAAGGCCGGATGACACTTCGGCCAAGCCTAATACAGGTCCTATCTGCCCAGCATTGAATGCAACACGTCGGAGTGCCCGGCTGTATCGCTGGTCTCAATACCATGCATGCCATGCGATCCAACCTCCTCAACGCCCAATGCCAGTCCTTATCTCCATTCCTAGAGGAGTGGTCCAGGTTCAAACGAGTCTAACCACAAGAAGTCGTTCTTCCGCGCCGAACAAAGTTCTGTCCCCCTTTTCAAGGGCCCACGCCATCCGTTATGTCCACGAGACAGCCCACCCTCCCGCGGGACCGGCCCCCTGAGACGCCCGACCGTCATGAAATCAGTCACTCGAACGCTAGCCATGGCGACAGCACCAACCCGCCATCATCTGTCTGTGTCGGCTTGCCCTCCGCGAACTCCGCGCAGCAGACGACCCATACACCTCGACACTGGACATACCAGCCGCGCGATGCTGTTCTCAACGCCGGCACGACGACCGCCACGACGACTGCAAGACTCCATGAACCAAGAAGTCAGCGAACAAGAGGAAGACGATACCATCACTGAGAGTCTCGTCGATACCGACAATGGCAGTACCCATCAACCCGAGACGCACGCCCAGGACAGAGATGACTGTGAAGATTCCGCCGACAGTATTGAGGCCGAGCGACTCCAAATAAAGCTGGCGTGGGCAGAACTTGGAGCAGCCGAGTCAGAGGTTGAAGTTCAAGCCTTAGAGCTGGCCATGGAACGTGAGAGATTGGAAAAGGAAAGAGCAGAGATTGCAGAGGAACGGATGAGAATCAACCACGCCATATCCCGCTTGGAAGAGCGTGTTTGCAGTCTGCTGAGACTGGCTGGACATAGCGAAGCCACCTAAGTACTTTGAGCGTGTGGAGACATGCACGCTGCCGGGCAAGTCTGATTTTGCTACCTTGGTGGCAGTTATTGCTTTTAATGAGACGACTTGCTTGCTCTAATCATGTGGCTGAATCGAGCATTGCTCTGCTTCATTTCTCGGTCTTCATAGACATGCCTTGACCTCTACACATTATTCCAGCTGAGCGACCGGATATCAGTGGTTGTGAGACGGAGCTTTGAGCCCTAGTCCCGAGTATTAAGAACTGTAGATTACGTAGCTCTGCACACAGAAAGTCACAATGCGAAGTCCATAAGTGTGTGCATCAAACTGGGCGTGAACAAGATTCCATCAAACACACCGTACAAAATTATTGTTGCCGCCGCAAAAGCACAGATTGAGGCCACACGAAAAGAAGTCAGTCTCAATTTGCTGCGCAGTACGGAGAGGCAGCCTTTGGTTGGGTTCGATCGCTGAGCGATGTGGGTTCGGTTTTGCTGCAAGGTGAGGTGGGCGTTGTTGGTTGGGTGTGCAACGCTGCTTGGTGGTGCAAAGCACCCCTATGGCACGGCGGGGAAGTGCCGCTGGGGCTGGCGCTGTAACACTGCTAAAGCCCCTAACTGGGTGGGGGTACCTTAGCTGCGGTGGCCTGCCTGTGCTTCAGGGAAAGTGACGATTTTAGCGCTGCTAGTCGTCACCGCTCCGCTGTTCCGGTTGGCCTTGGTAAGGTACGCTGAAGCGATATCGACACCTCTCCAGGCCTTCGACGACTTGCAGTCTTCATGGAGAGACCAGCCGAGCAACGCAGGGTACTGAGCTATAAGGGGCATCTGGATTTTCACAGCGCAAGCAGCTTCCTCCTCCCTCCAAAATGTGGCACATAACGTCGATGGTTGGTGCGGCGATCAAGCGATGCACAGCCACGTCGAGGCCAAAGAGGCGATAAGTTCACCTCGCTTGATTCAGTCTTGCGTGACACCTGTGTCTGGCGATATTGATTCATACCTCTTCATGCTTTGCAGACCTTGGCGAAAACCATGTTAACATCGCCTGCAATGACGCTGAAGGTTAAAGTGGATTTGCTTGTGGACCAGGCAAGAGCTTTTCTGATGAATGAAGACGGAGCACCCAGCCTGCATCGTCCGAGATCCATCTCCAGATCGATGGCCTGCTCCAGGGTAACAATATTTCTTTTAAGTTCGCTATTTTATTTATTGGGAAAAAAGGTGCATCAACAGCTGCACGATGTGTTGCATACAACTCCAGGGATAGCACGAAGCTCTGTAATGAAGCTCATTGCTTCGAGCATGATGATGTATTAACGCAGTTGGTTGACGAGTTTCTTCATGTGTCTCATTCTTAGTCCAAGCGCACCGACAATTTGTTTGGTCAAGGTGCGTTGTACCGGGATGCAATTGGATCTGATGGCAAGTCTCAAGAACAAGACTCATGTCTATATACTGAAAGAGTGAAGGCCAATAACAATCTTTTCTTTTGCTCTCATGAACTTTCTGCAGGAGAAGCGTCGTCCAAATTGTGTACGCCTGCGATAGGCTGGCCGTCGCGGTCCATCTAAGCCCGTTCTCCGCTGCGTGTTTCTTCTCCAAGCGGTCTATAGAGGAGTAGTGTCCCAGGTAGATAGATAATTTGTCTGTAGGTGGAGAGGGTAGTAATACAGAGGGATTAAGGTTGGTGAGACTTTGCTGAGTGTTTAGGCTTTAGAACAGTTAGAATATGAGGATAGAGGTATTAAAGGCCAGTTGAGATATATTTGCTGATCAAGGAACTGACGGAAGAGTTGCTTGATGTTCAGGCTCAACTTTCTATGGACAGCAGATACAGTGACAGCAAACTGATCAGAACGCGATGAAGCAAGAACTTTATTAGGGAAAAGGTGGTTTTTTGATCATTGATTTTCGAATAGAAGGGGTAAGTAATGACTAGAGCTAACGATAAGAAAGTGTTGTCCTTCAGATTGACAGCTCATACTGACATGTCAGACTCAACATATCAGATCATTTCAGATGAAGGCCTTGGCTGTGACCAATTTCAACTCGCCAACTTCTAGTAATAAGGTTCCTTGAAGTTCTCAAGACTTTTCCGTGAAATCATAGACAGTCATCTAAGCCCTATGCTGACATGTCTACCCGTTCATTCCGCTCTCCGTTCACAGATCAAGTGGCAATAGAACCAAACTGCAATATAATGGCTTACTCAATCACAATCCGATCTGAGTCATTTCCTCTTCGTAGTCTTGCACAGATTCTCTGCAAGACCTCTTCCTCTTCCTTGGACCAGGCAAAACTAGGCATCAATAGACATTCGAAGAGGCTCTCATAGCCATTTAATCATTACATGGCCAGTCAATGTGCAGTATCGTTTTTCGCCTTTATGTCCGTTCGTCCAGATAGCTTGCGTTGGTCGCTGTTAGTCTCTACAAAGCCGCTTTAATTCAGCCCGCTAGCTCTGGTGATGCAGTCTCCTCGACACAATTTCACCTTGGCGACCATGTGATGGAGATGGTGTGATGATTTTGCTCGGTGAAAGAAGAAAGAAGCGCAGACAGACAGTAAAAGACATTCCAGTTCGAGAAGAAAATGCAAAGTTCTCAACATTTATCGATGAGGTAACGTGAAGTCTCTACAACGCTCCCATTTTGATGATCAGGAATTTATTGCAATGCCTGAACAGTGGCCACTCACACAAGAACATTAGTTCGGTTGATTTTATGATTAGAACGTACTCCGCTCTCCGTGAATCAAAACTGGAGTTTGTACAAAGTGAAAGCAGAAATGTAACCTGAGGGGCTTGCAGCAAGAGCTTTGTAAAGCATTCAGACAACGTCGATAAGAAGCCACCACCTCTCCATAAACGGAGAAGGATAGTCTCTTGGTCCTGAAAAACTTGGTATGGAATCATATCGCTAACAATAGCGAATGGCTTGAAGAACATACGGAAGCCGGCTGCAACATCGAGACCTCTCCCTGGCATGAGTGGGCTCTCGAACTAGATTCCGCGCTGCTGAATCTTGGTAACAAGCTTGCTTTGCATGGACTACCGACAGATCTGAAGGCCTCTATATGTTTGGCCAAGATGATCAATACATTCGGCAAAATGGCATTGACCCTCTGAACCTTTGGTAGTATCACATGCCCGGTTGACGCTGGTACCAATGCAAAAGCAATACATTCTGCTTGGATCTCTGGACAACATGTCATTTTATCAGAAGAAGTGTACGAGAAAATAGCCAAGTTCAAGGCGCAGCTCATGGAACAGAAGGCCGAATTTCTGCGTGAACATTGCTTAGTCGGGGCAAAAGGAGTGGATCCGAGACTTCCCCTGAGTGTTGACACAGAGCAAGGTGCAGCTTTCTCAATTATCCTTCATGAATCTCTAACATCAACAGGCAGCGATGGGGTAGACATATGTAAGATAGATGTCGATCATCTGCAGCTTCTCAGCCGCAGGTTGCTCTCGACGATCCCCACAGCCCCAGGCTGCCATTGAGGGAATCTGGCTACACCATCGAGCCATCCAAGATCATGGCATGGAAGACTCAGGTTTCGCACAGCCATGAACTCCGCATCCAGTTTCAGTCATGAGCTCTGAAAAGAGGACAGACTTGCCGCTGCCTGAACGTGATATCGAAGCTCGACCTTCGGTTGTTTGCCCAAAAGAGTCGTCAAACCATTGTAACTGCACCTTTCGACCAATTCCGCAATCCGGAGATGATCTGGTCGCGCCAGCAACACTGCCTCGTTCGCGATATGCCGTGATTTGCCTTGTGTGATCGCGAGAATTCTTCAACGAGCCGCCACGGGGCTTTCCTTCATTCACTGGTTTAGAGCGTGGATTATGCTGAACGTGACCTTTACCGTGGCCGACGGCAGTCCTATCCTTGACATTTAGAACCAGCTGTCAAACTGTCACCTGTCCTCATAGGGATGGAGACACGAGGGAGAGACTCAATCCGGTGTAACGCCGCGAATGGACCAGACTTGCGTGGTCACCCAGGGTTTTCTTGAACGGCCGAGACCCGATCTTTCCATTGTATGCCTCAGGAATTTTCTGGACGGTCGCCATGCGGGCAATCCCTTGCGAGTGTCTCGCTCCAGCGAAAGTTCACCATGCACATTTTGGTTCTAGGCAACCTGGGATACCGACGGCGTTCCTGAGATTCTGATGGGAGGGGTCATACCAAATGACTCGATTATCTGGTGGTCTAGCCATCGTATGCAAGGACGGCACCGACTCTTCTGTCCAGGTTCAATGCTGAAGTGGATCGATAGTTATGAGGGCGGTCGCTGAATTAGTCGAATTTGCCTTTCCCTTTGATCGCTATCCATGGATACTGTATAAGCAACATCTGCACCGTAAAATCTTGTCAGTCTTCCTTCGCAAGCAGCCATGAACAGTTCTATTCACATCGGAAGAAGAGGTCTTCGGAAAACAGGAAAAGAAGCCATCGGCCGCGGGTTCTAGTGGTCGTCTCAAAACCAGTTAAGATCGCATCTTACAGTCACCATTCATGGTGACTGGGTGCTCCAAGCCGCTTCCATAGCCACTTTAACTGAATCACTGCCGCGCGTAGGTCTTAGAATCTGTTGACACTGGGCAATGATGTCTTCCAATAGCCTGGACAGCAGATGTGAGAGGGCCAGAAGGCAGCTGAGGCTGTGGAGCGCAAGCGGAAGAGATTTCACATTACTCTTTGTTTAGTTGTGAAATTCCAAGTTCAGGAAGGTTAGAAAACGGCGATATAGGGCGACTTTGAAGGCAAGCGACGGCCTGCCGACATCTACATCTTATCTATGTCTGCATATAATTCGCCTTCAATCGGCATCTCAACAGACGTACTGATAAGGGTACAGTGCCAATGTCCCAATTGTGGCCGTCGGTCGTCCACCTGCTCCCAAAACTTCGCATTCCGACCGCCAGGACCGGGTTTGTCATGTAAAAATCGTAACTGAGAGCCTTCTACTCGCTCTTATTGATTTGGCCCTCGTTTGGCAGCTGGCCGTTAACGAATATGTTTAAAAATGCTCCAGCGTCGCCTTTATCTTCACGGAAGACAGCCTAACGCTTTTTTTCAAGATCCACGTCACAGTCGATCAGTTTTAGGTGGCAAGCAGGGCTGATGTTCATGCTGCAGGATCCAATAAGGGGAATATGCTTCGCTGGATTACTCGTGAACCTATTTATCAGGACAACCAACGAATTCAGAGATCTAACAAGGATACTCGCCAGTATAGCGGAGGGAGAATATCCACACGTGGTGTATGACGCTTGCAGATCCTCGGGGTAGACGGGGTAGAGTATGCCGTCGGCGTTAAGTAACATAAGGAAAGGTAATTGCGAGACACCCCAGGGGAGGAGTCCACACATCGCCATTAATTAAATACCATAGCGGTACAGCAGTTGTGAACAGTCTTTCGATTGCTACTCACCTTGCAATGAAGTGATGCGCAAGCCTTTCGCCCTTCTAGCATAGCTGAACCATTCTTGGCTGAGCAGCATACATGCCCAATTGTACGCGATATAAAGGACTGATATGATGAATTGTAGCACTTTTTGCTAAGAGAATGTTCTAAGGGGCTTTCACACGCCAGGTACAGCCTCCATCATATCCCGAGGGGCTGGTAGAAGAGTTTGAGGAGCTGCAGAAAGCTATCACAACCAGCGAGATCTTTGCTATTCAGAGCCCAAGGCGGAAAACGGCCAGTGTGCCTAAAGGCGGAAGACCAGCGTTCCCGCGAGAAAAGCGTATGTGGATCGTAATGAAGTCCTCGCTGTGTTCTGAACGATTTCGCTGTCATTGAAGGAGGGTAGACACTACAGCTATTGAAAGTTTCAGTGATGGGTTATCCCGTCGTGGTTAGCAGCACATACTGTGAAGAGGGGATAGTGCTACTACTCACGGACAAACCGTGGGAAACTCGATCGTCCTGTTCGTGATGACAGTCGCATCATTCTCCTTTTCGCCATACAGCTAGAATACTCAATAGCATTCACATAATCTGCAGCCTTCGACGAAGAGACGGGTCACATTTCCATCAATCTCGTACACGTGACAGGCTTGACAGGCCGCACGCTCTCACGACCCTTCCTGCGGCCGAAAGTGTTATGAACAGCCATGCGCGCTGGTTGAGTTTGTGGAGATATGGATCTCTCTCCACGGTATAACGAATGACTGGGTTCAGGACCTATAGAAAGGATAATCCGGGCGGTCAGATGAATGACGACAGAACTGTTAGACGTCATGACTTTGAGACCATTTTTGGCTCCAGATCCGAGGGACAGGATCTGTGGATCCTCGCAGGATGAAATTGGACCTCATCTGTTGTGTAATCAGATTGTCAGGGATCGCTGGTTTGCGTAATTAATTCAGCATGTTTAATCTCGGTTTACTTATGTCACGACAATTCATCGTTTGAATGGCTTGGTTCTAGACAAGAAAACGGGATTGATATTACTGCAAGCTATCTTGAGTAGAAGAAAGCTCATTAAGACACAGTCAAAGATGGGCATCACTGCTTGGGATGGCGTTGAGTTGTAGTACGTATCGCTCTCAGCCTAACCTCCTGACTGCTAAGCACAGTTGTTGCAGCCTCTGCAGCCTCAGCAGCTTCGTGATGAAAGTTGAAGATGATAATGCAATAGTTGTTCAACATTGAACCATGCACACATAGTGGTTTAATACTTCTAATTTGAGAGAGAGTCTACTAGTCGCTGCTGAAGTCAGCCGAGATGGGAGGCTACCAACATTGATCGTTATTCATTCGCTTTATCCAAAGTAGATGCGCTTACTAGTGCCAAGAATGAACATTAGCGAAACGATACCTTCAGATGAGAAGTCACCCCATCCTAATCTCATGAGATCCAAGATCGCTTAGAATCTAACTGAACCTATAAGCAGCATCGGCCGGTTTTGCCCTCAGGGCAACTGCGACCACATCATTTATCATTGGCATTCAGGTATCAACAGTGGCGTCAAAGTGGTAAATATTGACAACAAAAAGCTCGTCGCGAAGTTTCATCGTCACATGAAGCCCAGGGAAAGCTCGAATGAGAATGATAAAGGAGCAATTACTCGCAAAGCCGACTCTGCCCACAGAGAAGTAGGGTTGATGACCAGATCCGAGCACCTTTTCGGCGGAGGAACGAATGACAGACTTGGAGATGCTGCATGTGGGGATTCTGAGGACTAAATTGATTCAGTAAGTTATTTGTTAATGGTGAAGGTCAGATTTCTAAACCCCAACAGAGCTAGCTTCCTATAGCTACTATAGCTCGCTCGAGCTCCGAAGAGTCCGGCCTCAGGAGCTTCGACGCCCACCACGTCAAATCCTTGAGTGGTTCTTCTCCCACTACTGGTTCAGTGGTCGCCGCTGCTGGCTTCTCTATAGTTCCGCATCCGCCTCCGGCTCTGGAACTGCCTCGTGCCCTGATGAGACACGAGCAATCCACCGGGAGAAATCCCGCCCGATCGTTCCCTTTAAGTAGCCGCGATAGGAATTGTCCCAACTCGCCGGTCATCTCTCCTCCATATCTACCGTGTCACCACCCATCATCGCAAGTTTCCTCGGGTTCTTCATTCCCGGGTCCATGTTTCTTTATATAAACGACGTTCTTGTCGCTGCTGCCCTTGTATGAGTCGTGGAATCGCAGGTACTATCGGGTTCTGAGGGCATGCTTCTTCACATCCGTCGTAGCAGCGGCGGCGGCGGACTCCTTTCCGGCGAGGTCGGTCACTGTACCTGTTCAAAGAGTGTACGCCTTAGCAAAAGTCGATCGCCATGCATCAAGGGAGGGAAGTGAAAGGAGATCACAAACTTGCACCGGATAGGACAACAGTCTTCAGGGAGAAGACCATATCAGCCGAGGCGGTCTCAGGGACGGCAGCCTTATTTTCGTGGAGGTTTGCTTCCGTCATCGGCCCGTTGTTGCTAACGTTAGCGCGCTTTCTGCTGCTGCGTAGAGGTGAGCGAAAGAAGAGGCTTTCGCACCTTGCATGGAGCTGGGTCTGGCTGCTGTGTCGCCAGGCCATGCCATTGCGTTTCGTATTGGTGAACTTTGGATGACGTGGAAGACTGACTGACTGGCTTCTTGGTTGCATAGGTACCCACCCCACAGGGTAAGTTGCGCAAGGAGATGACTTTAGATTTCTCTTTGGCTACCGTCCCAAACGGAATCTTTCTGATTTGGCTAATTACGGAAACAATTTACAACCCGTCGTTTCCCGCCCAACCGCGTAGAACACGCAAGGAAAGCTTTTTGCATCAAGAATGACTCTGCATTTTGGACGCGTCAATACTGGAAAGATCTGAAAGAAACTTCGGCAGACGTGTTGGCATTGTCATGACCGCTGTCAAAGGGCGGTGTTCAGGCCCAGTGCGCTGAAGAGGGTCGGCCAGTTAGAAATTCTGACACCCGGGTGGACGCCTCTCAGGGCGAGAATGGCGTTGCAGACCATGGTGAACGCGGTGGTCGTGGTAGCGACGGGAGTCTACAGCGCTGGCGGGGCAGAAGAACATCATGTCGTTTTCTTTTGGCATAAGCTGGCATCATGAGTGATGATATGGGAGAGAAGAATGAGTTGTTTGGGTGTGTTGCAGCAGCTGGGTATACCATATGCAGGCAGAATCTCTGTGTCGGAATGTCGCCATTTCTGCTACTTTTATGAACAATAACTCTTGCTTCAAGGTTAAGAAAAGTCCCGCATGATGCGATGGGGGCGTCTCAGGGCCCCTCTAAGGAAGATTTCGCATCATCGGAAAACAGATTGTCATCGTTGTTGTGTGGCGAAGGCGTGGCGGTGAGTTTGTTTGAGGGTTTGGTTTTTGAACGCGGCTTCATATGGACAGCACTCATTTGCGTTTGCTCTGTCAGAAACCCCTGAAAGTGTCCATATGCTATTTACCGTCCCTCAGTTGGGCTTTCTTTCAGCGATTACGCAACGTTCAAAGAAGTTTGGAAAAGGTCTGCGGGTAACATCTCAGCGATATGCTAGATGCTAACCCCGAATACTGCGCTACTCTATGCTTGGCAATAGGATACTAGGTCTTATATGCAAGCTTGTTTCTTCATCCATCAGCCACGTAGACATGTGTGCTGTCGTTAAAGTGAGTCTCGGACGGATAAACTCGTCCTCTCTCGAGCATCAATGAAAAAGTTCGGGAATTTGGCTTGTATTGTCTCTCTTATTCCGTTCGGTGCAACTGTAGGAAACGCAGCCTCGGCGAGGTCGAGCAGGGAAGGGATTCTGGCCGCCCATTAATGCTGATGCGGCCCAAGTAGGGATGTAAAGCTGCATAAGCCTTCATCTGTGCGAACGATTTTCTGCTGCGGCGTGGATTCTTCAACAGCTTCTTGGCTCAGGGAGTAATGGCCTGAACTTGATTGAGGTGGTGCAGAGTACTTTTCTCGATAACTCTCGTTGAAAGCAGTCAGGATGAACTTTTTATTTCTTTCTGACGCTGGGCAGTTGCACATTAAAGGGAAGCGGTTGACGGTCACAATGTCGATATTGATCAACAACGGCCGCTCCGACTAGGCAGGTTCAAACTTGATGGCGGCTTTCCCAGGTCGTCTGGCAGACTGCGGCAATAGGAATGGTGAGGCGATTGTTCAAGTAGAGCTGGTTATTGTAGGGCGGGCTGACGACATGGCCAACCGGGTATTTGCCGGCATCTTAGGAGGAAGAGATTATTCGCGTCGCTATTGAGTGGATACCCACGAGCGAAGCCCAGTCGATCATCGTCAATGTAATCCAATCAAATATTTGGTAAAAGGCTGCCGGCCTGCGGGGGACGAATAGACGGGTGGACAAAGCACTGTAGAATCGGAAGACATGATCGGGAGATGACTGCAAGGGAGACTGGGGGTTCGAATCGCTAGGGTGGAGAGATAATCCGCACTAAACAAGCATGGCTAGGAAGAGCGCACGCACAAGGTTGCCGAGTGCGCGTATTCTTCTTTAGACCCCACGTCCTCTGCCAGTCCTGTCGCCGTCGTTCTGGCTACCCAACTCTGGAGACATGCCTGGTGACCTTATCTCGGCAGCGTAGTGGAATTAGAAGAGTCAATTGCTATAATCTAGATAGCTGATCAAGCATTCGGCCCCTTTCGGACATCTACGAATTCTGTTCAGTCAGAATGGACAAGCATCCATATGTGGGCCGAAGCAATAGAAAGAGAAGATAGCTTATCGGATCGAATAAGCCATAGTATGAGCACGCGCACTACGACAGCTGAGTTATCGATGGTGGAGGGTACAGCAGCACATGAATTGGGCCCAGCAAGTGTTACAACGGCAGAAGCAATTTGCACTTAAATACAGACCTTCTTAGGTAGCCTGAGGAAATCAGATAGATTAGGAAGCGTAGTGAGCACTTGGCGGGGCATATCGTCCCTCCCAGCCAGGGAACATTGTCCAGTCCAGCTCCCAAGCGCATGCTTCAACAGAATTAATTCCAGGCCATACACAATATCCCACCGACCGGGGAGAATGAGGTGTCGATTATGATTAAGGTCGTAGGATATGTCGTCGGCGGGATGTTCGGCATTTCCATCCACGGCGGCGAGACAGTCTTCATGGTGGTTCCGGATCACAGATGAAGCTCCTCCGAGCAGGATACCTCCTGTTTACACTTAGCTGGGGAGCTCAGGACTGACTCAGAATGAAGGCCTGTACCGACAGAACTCATGACGACCCGTCCCGAGGCAGCACACATATCTTGCTTGGTCTGGTTGAGGTGATTCGTCGCCGACGCCGTCGCCGCGGAACCGAGGGCCATCAATCGAGCACGTGAACAGAACGCATTACGTACAGCTGAAAGGCAACTGCAAATTGTCGGTGGTCGGTGAAAGTGTTTCCTGGCAGAGTCAAGAGTTGGATTTGAAGGTTTGTAGGCGGCGGAGTTGCGTTCAAAAGAAAAGATAAAGGCTGGGTGGCCTGATGAAGAAATTCGGCCACTTGATCCGCCGTCAGTTCGCCGTGGGAGAGCGTGATAAATCCTGCCGGGCCTGCCCCACTGACAAGCTCCGACCATGTCATCTGTGTGATTGTCGGGCCCATGACCCTGAGCTTCCATGTCAAGTAAGGTGCGTGCGTGCCCGCCTCAGTGTAAGTCGAAATTTTGACTGGCGGTTTTTCGATTTTCGACCTGGATGGTGCACTTCAGTGTTGGCCGGCTCCCCTCCTCCCTTCATAAGCCACGTACCTGATTGTTCGCATCTCGCGCATCCGTCGCCCTCGATGGAGTTCGTAATGTTTGGCATCTCCCAATTACCTATCCTACTGTGCTTCCACACACCCCAGTCATAACCAGTCTGCCTCTCTTCTTCTCCTTCTCAGCCTTTCGAGATCGAAGAAAAAGGTCCGAAATGTCGATCCGCAAACCACACTTCTAGCAACCAGTCCTATTGAAGTTTATGGCTTGAACACGCGTCCTGGAGCGCCATCTTCTCCATGAGATCAAACAAATAAAGAGCGGTCAGGCGTCAGTTTGAGGAAAGATTGCAGCTCGAGTCCTCGGAGGGTATCAGTGATATGGAACGGTGTCACGCCGGTCTCCTCTGTCCTCGAGCTGGGCCATGGTAAATAAGGTTGAGAAGACTGAGACTGGATGAAGGATATCAACAGGGAATCTAGTCAGCCGGCGAGGAGAAATGCCGTCTTAGTCCCCAAATATCTCCCCGTCAGTCATATTGTAGTCGAAAAGTGCGCCCGCGAGCAGTTACCTGCTATATCAAAGTATAAAAACAAGGGGAGGGGAAGAATAAACAACCAGCGAGTAGGGGTCTCAAAACCGAATTTCCGTATTAAATACGTATATAAGATACAGATGAATTCCAAGCTGAAAAGATTGATACTGTCAATTTGACATTAATGGCGATTGCAGGTTGAACTGCAAGAAGAGTAAGAGGTGTTAGTGGACAGGGATAGTGTGAGCAGTGGTCTTATGGGATTGAAGATGACCAAAGAGGCAGACCGTCCATCTGAAGTGGTGTCGGGCATAGGACAAGGCGGTCATTTTTGGTGAGCGACATCCACCAGCAGACGTCGAGGTGCTTCAGAGTCACGCAGTCGGCTGGTCGTGGGCGCGCGGGTTGGGGGAGGTCAAGGCAAAGACCAGACGTGAAGTTTGTTGGGTCCCCACTTTTGCAGCGCACTGTGTGGCGCACCCGCCAACCATAACTACAGGCTCTACTGCAGGTACCTCGGGCTTGAATGAGGCCTGTGCACTGTACCTCCTTGCCCCAGAAAAAGCATGAACGTGGACCACCCCAAACCCACTGAGGCAGAAGCTCTGCTCGGGTGGGTAAGGCTCAAGCCTCGTGCAAGAAATTGCAGAGCTTTGCACATCCTGTGCGACTAACCCCATGCTGTTATCAAGGAACCACGACTGAGAAGTATTTGTGGTTTCTGTTGCGTATCTCTGATGTTCAGATTCTCAACTAAACACCAATGGGCACAGTCAACACCGTGCTGATCCCAGGTTGCTCAACCTTGGTCTAGGCGTTTCACCTCCGTGAAAGTAGCTGAAGGAGCAACATGTCGCGGACCTGGGAAGACTTCTGCGCAGCGTTCAACGTCCTACTGATGTTCCGCACCTTATAGATAAACTTGTCAAAGCCTTGACCTGTACACCGGTCTCTAGGCCTTCAAGTCCATTAGAAAGGCACCAAATCTCAAGCTTCACGTGCAATGGTCTCATCGAGGCTGCCGATAACCTAGTTCGCTTGGACGGAGGGATAGTGGTCTGCTCGTCCCGCAAATCATGTGGCATAGGGACAGTCATCATGGGAAATCACTAGGAAGGGTGATGGCGGTGTTGCTAGATACATATTTCAGGACTGGTATCGGAAAAATACTGGGGTTCTAGTACGGTATCATGACATTAGGACAGCTTCATTGTTGCTGAGCTCACTGGCCTGGCTTTATGCGTGCGATGATGTTGGTCTCTGAAAGCGGCGACGTTGAATTGGAGTGGTTTTGCACGAACCGTCGGCCTCGGTACGGGACGAAAAGTGGCACGAAAGGTGGCAGCTCTGTCATGCCACAAAAGGCCTCGAGCGGGCAGACAGATTCGATCGGCTACGCACCAAATCTCTTGAGGATGTGTGGGAAGTGCTTTGTGAATTGACCAGACGAATGCGGGAAAACAGTGCATCGTTCAGAATGAAGTTATGCTGACGAAAGCCGCATCCGATTGACAACGCATAAGCCTGGGGCCTGTCGAGTGTAGAAACGTCAATGGCTGGCTTCTGCTACAAAGAAGCCAAGACATTTGCCGAACCGCTCCTCGAGCTAGGTGAGATGGGAATGCATACTGATATAAAGGATGACCGCGGCGATAGCTATCGCCTGCTTCCTGTCGCCAATCGTCCCTTCTCACGAGACTGAAACTCTTCTCGAGGGATGGAGTTAGTGAGTCTTCTGTCCGCATGATTTGATGGGTGTTTGTAAGGGGCGAAACCTTGATGAGCGTATTTATCAAATGCACTATGCCTCAGGACAGCAAGTTGGAAGAGGTTATCAAAGATTATGTGAAGGAGTAAACCGTCTTTAAGCTTGAAGGCACCGATGCTCTGGCAATGCCAGGTTGATGTCGCCCGCCGCGACGGGCATGAATTTCGATAGACCGTTCAGCGGGCTTGAGCGAGCCATGGGCCGGAGTAGCCACTGCCAGATTGGGGTGAGCCCAAACAGGAACCGAATGTCGATAGCGTCGGTGCGATTCGGAAGTCTCAATGCGCACTTTGTGATACTCGAAGACTCCGAGCCAAGAACGAAGAGATAGCAGTCTCGAAAGGAAAAACAGCCAAGCCCCTTTTGCGATTACACGACTCTCGGAGAAGCAGCCCCAGGCACCAACTGCACCATGTAACAAGCTGAGAGAGAGACTCAACCAACCTACATGATTCCAGCCAGTTCAGAAGACAGTCTGTTTACTTGAATGAGACAAGTGGGAAGGCTATACACAGTAAGTACTCTCTGCGTGAAGTGACAACCCTTGTGCTTGTCAAAGACAATATCCAGGCGGTCAACAGCGGAGCACTAGCGAAGATCGTGAAATTCAAACATGCAAAGCTCAGGCAGGATCGAGCTGAAGCAAAGATAGGCACTACCGGAGGCATCATAATACAACTGGAGTGAGCTGAAGATGTGTATGCTAGCCCTTCCGCCACTTTTGAGGCGTTGCGAGTGCCTTGTATTAAGTCTCGCTTTGAAGTCGGGTATTGTGGCGGTTGGATAGTGAGGTGCGTGAGGTTGCCAGCGTTCAAAAGATGGTGAGAAAAATAGGAAGGCAGGCGACATGGGAGATTTCGCTACCATGATCTAGAAAAGAAACGGACCACGAAGAGACTTCTTCGCTCTGGCGGAGGCAAGAAGCATGCAGTCATACAGTGTCACCGAACCAGTTTTGAGCGTCCATTGACGGCGGAGCAAAGACTCAAAGCTCAAAAAGCCGCGGATGCTGCTCGTAAGCTCCTATTTTCCACGTCGGTAATGAGATAATAAACCTGGTAGACTAGAAAGTTGACGAGGCCGGAGACTGCATGCTACGCCGATGACAGTCGTGAAAACAGGGTCGACTTCGCCAAGAGAACCCGTAGAAGTGCGAAAAAACTCCTGGAAAGACTTTTGAGAAAGGGCGGTAGCTACCTGGAATATTCGGTCAGCATGAACTTAGTGAAGAGTATCTGCTTAGTCTTTCTGGAGCTACAGGAAAAGTCACCGAAATTCCAGCTGAGCGAAACGCACGACAGCAGCGGTGAATGGACATGCTGCGCCCAAGATCAGCGAACTTGGCGGCGATACTGGTCGCCATTGAGAAGGCTGTGACAGCACGAGTCCATGTCAAACGCATGTAGAATGCTGCCTACGATTCTGCGTTTGAATGTGGAACTACACCACTTATCTAGTCCTGGCTGGGCCAGTAATAGTGGGAAAGACTCATCAGGAAGCATCGTACAGAACCTCTTCGCCATCTCTGCTTCTTCAATCCTCGTTAGGCCTTCCTTTGACAGCGTCTATCTCATGTAATGTGAACAGTCAGAGCAGGCGGTTCTCAGTGCCTGCATTGAAAGTTACCTCTGGAACTACTCAACATATCAACGGGAAGTCGGCGAATGGCTTTTCTCCTCAGCATCATATGTAGTGGCCTCAGAACCCAGACCACAAGACGAGAGACGGTGGAGTTCACTCATCGTTCAGCATGGTGGCTAGGTTTTGCGAGTATTGAGTTTCTGCGTAGGTTGACCTCTGGGCCGCGTAAAGTCGAGGATATCGTATTATACATAGATTAAAGCAAGCCATTCTAAAATAAAAAAACAAACATGAAATATACAATGAAAAAATTCTTATATCTTATTACTAAACACGAAAGTTCATTTAACTAACGAAGGTTTTGATCAGATTCGTTTAATAGGAAGAGGAATGAATAAAGGTAGATATTTAAAAAAATAAAGGCCGGCACTTTAAACCACTCAGTCAATTCTCTTTTTTAATTCTTCCAAGAATCGAACTTGGATTTCATTCTTATCAAAAATGCACTCTACCGTTAACTAGTTCGCCACTCGAGGTCTACGAAAACATCATGAAAAGCCGTGTCAGGTATCTTCTCATTTCAACCGCTCATCCGATCTCCTTGCAATCAGCTCCATGCCAGGGTCAACTCCACACGCCTATTCCTGTGCCTTCGATCACCTTCAAAGCGTCTCTAAGCTTCTGTCTTGCCACGTTTTTCAAAGTTCGTTTCTTGGTACTGCCCCAGCCCGTCAAAGAGGCTGTTCTTGAATGCCAACGACTGGTTTTGGTGTCCGATGGCGAACCCGTTCGAGCCCGCCACGTCCGCGATCGCCGAGGCAACCGCCGCGGCCTGCTGCAGAGCACTACCCACCGCTTTCTGATCATCCCACATCTCAGTCCCGGCCAGAGGAGGCAAAGACCTACTTCAGGATACCGAGAATTCTGCTCACACACTGACGCGGACTTTCTCATGTGGCCGGCTGGCGAGAGTCATGCAAAAGATTCGGGATGAAACCAAAAAAGACACGAAAAGTCCAGGGGCATTGGCTCACCGAGTCTCACGGAAGTTTTTACGAGTCGCATCATGGGGTTCGAGTGATCACTCAGAATGAGTCGGAATCTTTCTTTGAAAACCGTTGACGCAAACCGGGGCATTATCAAGAATGGAGTCGTCTTGGTTCAGGGCAACAAAACCGAAGAGGTAGGATAAGCCTGACGCAACAATATCTAGACGAAGTATCGACAGACCCTTTAGATCGGACTTCCAAGGCCGCATAGAAGACTGTATCGGACCCAGAAATGATAAAGCGAGACACGTAGCGGAATCCGGCAAGAAAAGTGAATACCGCGGGAGTTGTTGGTTGACAGTCAGGTTTCGCCCGGCGTAGCGAAGCAATCATCACGTCTCCATAACACTCACCCTCATCCTCGACGTTCCAACTATCCTACAACTTTGCTTTCAATGTGAAAGGCACGATGAAACAACCTTGTGTGTCTCTCTTGGAGAGTTAGCTTTGTACTGACTCGAAAAAGACGGCGAAGTCAACAACTAGCTTGGCGTGGGCGTCAAAGTTGATATTTCCTTGTTGTTCGTGGTGACAGGATCGGCTTTTAGAGGCTGTTTGACCAGGCACTTGTGGAAAAAAGTCTGACATTTCGCTGTCGAGCTGGTTGTTATCCACTGATTGGTACTCAACAACACTTCGAGGCCCGAACGTTCCTTTCTCGCAAGTGCGCCTGGGTCTCGCCGAGGGACAACAACCCCTTGTCCCCGATATGCGAGAGCAAGTCGACTTGAGGGTCCTAGGCTGGGAGACAAGCTCGTTTCACTGACTGATAATTTGTCCTCACCGTTTGTGCCGAGGGCCTTTCCAAACCGGGCCACTATATCGGCAGCGAAACCATTCATCCGTAGAGCTCAGATCGTGAGTAGTCATGGAGGAACGCGATGAAGTGTCCTCATCCACGGCGGCGCGGACACGACAGGCCATGCAAACCTAGTCATCAGGCCCAATGCCACCGGTCACTGCCTATTTTCAAGTGAGAAGAAGACGCCGAACTACTTGAATCCGGCTTTTATTGTGGTTTCGCTTCAGCGCGCCGTGCAGGACTACTCGTTCCTGAACGTCTCGTGTCGGAACAATGTTGTGATGATGTCGGGAGCTTCTGATCTAAATGCGTTTCTTGTGGATTCTGATGCGAATGTCTCGGCTATTGTGTGATTTCCTTGATTGACTTGGAATGAGATGTTCGTGACCCGCCAGGGGAAAAGATCTGCGCATTGAGTTTCCTGCAGCTGATTGCTTGATTATGATAGCTCAGACGTGGTGGCATCTTCAACAGCCAGTCGTCCACCAAATCTTCGCCTGTTCTCATCTTGACTGAAATCTGGCATACTTCCTCTGCACCATCGATCGCCTCGTGTTTTCCCCTTGCTCCGCCTTGGTACCGCGTCATGAGATGCGGCCTCTGAATCCTCCGTTTGGAGCGTTGTGGCGGGAACAATGGAGGTCGGCCTCAGACTTAAAGAAGTGTTCATATTGCCTCGAGGTCAACATCGACACTACGAAGGCTTGATCAGATGTTGGAACATGTGGTGCTAGGTTTTGGCTCGTGCTGAATCAATTCAGGCTTGCGAGAAATCATGTCCGCTGCGCTGCGGTGTCGCCACGTGCCTGGATAGTGCAACAGCAGAACAAGTAACGAATGCCCACCGAATGCCTATTGTCCAGAACATTAACACTAAGGGTGAGGGTGTTGCTGATGATGATTTGATGATTGACAGCCGCCTGCGGTGGCTGCAGCAAGACTCGGCATGGGAAGACAGCATGTCGACTCCATCACTTGAGGTAGTAGCGTCAAATTCTGTTCCATTTTATTCGCCTCCGCCAGAGCGAAGGCAAGGAAGCAATGTTGTGCTGGCATTAGGACTCTCACAAACAGGAAGATGACTTCACAGGTGACTGAAAACCTTACTCAATGTGACAAGCAAGAGCCAGATGAGCGGCCATAAGCAGAGCGCATTAGCTGCTCTGTCTCTCAAGAGCGAACTTGTACCTTTGGCAACTGAATAATCCCATCTTTGGTCCATCGTCGTGGACATTTGCTTGCTGCTCACAGCAACAATGGCGATCCAAGTGCTTGGCCAAGAGGTCAAGAGGATGAGGATGCCACAAATATTCCAAAGGCTGTCGCACGAGGAGGAACATTGTTCTCCGTAGGAGCTTGGCGAACTGTGTTGCCCCGAAGATGCCGATCATTCACAACGAGCACCCGCTGCCGCATAATGGTCTCCGGGTGAATGTCGAGCCTTGAAAGCCTCCTTGCTCTTCTGCAGGAGAGTGCTCAGCGGCGCGGTGAGCTTGCCTCGAACCCCATCGAATGGTGTTCCATGGACACGGCGCACATCTGCAGCAACCCCGCTTGAATGACCGGAGCACCTAATCTTCTCGCTGACCAAAACGCATCCTTGACCAATTCGCTCAGTCATGATCTGAGTTGTTTCCAATCGCAGTGAAGTGATGACAGAGCTCAATACGTCGCTGCAACACATGACAGAGTCGCTTGTGATGTGGAGATGAATACCTCTTCCTGCTTTTGGCTTTTGCAGAACCTCAATACTTCAGAGGCCTTGGACAGCAACACCACATGCCGACGTGGCGACCATTGCGTTTCATCCACCAGCTGTTATTTTCTCGGTGGGGGCTTGGGGCGATTTTGGGCTTCTGCGCGAGCGTTGGTGTGTCGCGGTGTCGGACGTGTGTGGCTCGCTGTTCGCTGTCCCCACGTCCAGGTGTTCCAATCACTTTACTCGCCGTGATCGTCACTGTTGTGAGTCGTGTCTTGCATCTAGCGACGTTTGGGGGGAGAATCGAGGAGCTCGTGCCGTGGACGAATAGTGCGGGCCTCGATGTTGGAACCTGCCAGAATGCGTGGCAACTGCGTGCGTGGAGGAGAACCAGCCGGGCGTGTAGCTAGAATGCGTCTGAAGCAATGTCAGCGGCATGAATTGAAACGCTGCTGGGCCGCAAAGAGAAGAAGTCGGGTGGATTCAGACACACCGTTGTAGACCTCCTCGATGGCCCTGATCGATCTTGTTGTCGGCAGCGAAGGCGTTTGCGGGGTCGACAGGTGCTGTGAAGCGAAGGAGATGGTCGAAGCCAGGTTGTTGCTTATGGGGACACCCGTCGGTATCCCATTCAAGACGAAGGAGAGCGGAACAGGAAGGAAAAACCGCTTTGAGATCCGTTTGAGCTGTGAGCTGTGTGCAACGAGTCGATGGGAAAACCCGCAAATGCTGTGTCGGACGGACGTCAGTTGTGGATGGCGGACGGTTGGGCGCATGCCGAGGCTTAGCAGCAGGACGGGATTGATTGAAAGAGCGGATCCAGACCTGGGTCGGAAGGGTTGTCTACCGTGATGGGCTCTCCTTCCTTTTCAGTCTTGAGCCTGAGAGTCGGGTGCCTCCAGCTCGTAGCCGGCCTCACGGTTTGGCCGTGCCTTACGTCATGTAAGTCGAAAAACATGGGCCAAATGCTTCGACCTGGGACGCGAACTCTGCGCTTGCCTCTGAAGGCCCAAATTGGTAGTTGACGCCTCAGATGCTGTCGCATGACCACTGGGCGGGCAAGAATCACGGACGTGCCTCCTGCTGAAGTGTCTAGAAAGAAAGAAGGTGATCTGCGATGCCTGCCTGCCGTTAGGGCAGTGGTCAGTGCCACTGCGCGCGTCCGTGACATCCCCGCCGCCGTCGCTGCCGCTCTTTGAATAAGCCTGCATGAACCCAACGCGACTGGCTGCGGGTCATCATCTGATGGTAAACCGGCGCTGTGTTGAAAGATTGATTGTTGCCTCTGCGGCAATAGCGGACATGTGCGTCTTGGGGGATATGAGTATCACCGTGGAGATTTGTGGATGCTTGCGAGGGAAGATTCGCCCAAGTTGGAGGCAGGGAAGCTCGCCGGGTGCAGGAGATTCGGGCGTCTGGTGCTCAATTGAGCTTTGGCTCGTGACTTGTGGCTTGAGGCCGCTGGGAAATGTCAACTTCCTCGAGTGTCCGTGATTGGACAGAGGCGCTTGCGCCGAAACGGGAGGAGCGAGATCCGGTATTCCTGTGGGAAATAGAAGCAGGCGCGGCGTGGGACAGCAGCGAAGAGCGGGCAAGAAGAATCCCGACGCAGGGGGGGCGGCGGCGGTGGCGGCGGCAAGACCTGGAGCCCCGGCCCCGGCCTTCGGGCGCTCAGGTCGCTCCGGGAGTTTCTCTGGAAATGTCCAGTGGCTGTCGCATTTCGAAGGGCTCACTGGACGACCCATACAGCGTGTTTCCCTCTTTCTCTACGTTGGAATGATGTGCGCTCAAATCCCTCCAACATTTGGAGATCTACAGTAAGCCATAAACAGTCCCAACTCTTACCCCATGACGGCTCATGCCTCCCGCCGTTATCCATTCTCACGATGCGTAAGTGAAAGCTGTGGCCTGTGCCCGAAAAGCATTCTGGACAAAACAAGGACAGCCCACATAAAGGTGCATGGCTCGTGCAACTCGCTTTCCAGCCTGCACCTCCCAAGGACTGCCTCAGTGGATCAATCGAGTTCATTTCTGAGTCACCAATTACCACGCTCTGTATCATTGCTCGCAGCTTTTGACGACGCGACAGTCCCCACCGGCGATGTGCGGCATGAAAACTGGTGGCTGAGAACAGCACACCGTCTGCACTCTGCGGACATTCTGCGCACGGCTTGCTCTCGGTTCGCGGATCCTTGCAATCCCCAATTTGCGCGTTCGATAAGTGCATTTTCCGCATCATTTCCCGGGAGGAAAGCTGGGAACACGCCGCGACACATTCAATACCCTAGATGTGTATCAGTCTTGTGAGGAGCAAACATGTGTAAGTTGTGGTGCTGCGTTGGTGCATGTTCTGAATATTGATGTGGGTACCTTAGTTGTTAGAGAGGTGACGGCGTGGCTTCAGTGGGTTGGAGTGGTGATACTGGGGAGGGTTGGCCAGATAGGTAATGGCCCGGGGCGGAAAGAAACAGTGGCTGCTACTTTTAGCGGCATGCTCATACTTTCTAGTGCTGAAAGTCTGACCATGCCCCTGGGAAACCCCCGTGGAGGCGGGATAGCGCTAGTGGGGACGCTGTGTGAAGAACACACTAACTAGAAGTATGGGATCCTGGTGTACCTTAGGTACCTACCTTAGGCAACTGACTTTTAGCTACGACTGCTGCTGCTTCGCCCTGCTGGCTATAGTGACTAAGACCACCCGACTGCTGTGGTCTGTGGGCTTCCTGCACTAGCCCTTGAAGCTCGGTAGGTAAGGTATTTTGAATTTGATCCCCTATTAAACTAAGCGACCTTGTTTCATCGCTATAACGTCTACTCACCGATCAGCTTGACACTCCGTCAGAGCAGACGACCCTCCAAATGATGTATTCTGCGTTCTCGATAATTGTTAAATTTCTTTTTGAATGCTGTCTTGTGCTGCAATGATTAAGATTGTTGGTGGGACTTTCTGTGCAGCTCTACCCAAGACGCCGCTCCACCCCAGCGAACATGAGCGCCGCAGCAAGAGTCCCGGAAATACAATAGGCAGCCAAACACCAAGGCGTGTGCAACTAATAGGAGTAAACGGTGATTCGTGGCTGGTTGAGCGGTCGCATGCTTCGGCAATCGGCATCGTTCTAGGCAAACGCCTAACCGGTCACACGGCGGTGCCATTCCCGAAAGCTGAGGCGGCGGGCCGCAAGCGTATATTGAGAGATGTGATGTTCTCCTGCGGAAAAGTTTGCTGGTTACTGCTCTCATGTGCGCTTGCGTTACCTAGTGCGTCGGCAGAAACGGATCGGGCCGAGCCGCTGCTAAATTTGATGAGGTGGAGCTGTCTGAAAAATCACCGCCAGGATCGTGACTTCGGCATGCACCTCATGCCCTCCGACACCGGCTTAGCACTTGGGACGGTCAGCGGATGCCTTTCTAGCCTTTGCTTCCCCAGGCCCGAATGGTCTAGTTGAGGCACATGGCGGTTAGGGGGGATGTGGCGGTAGCTTCAATGGTTTTCCCAGCGGCGACGACGAACGGCACGTCGGTCAGAAGTGCTCATATATTACAAGTCGAAACCCTTGGGTGACGAACTTCGACTTACACCGCAAAGGTCCTTCTCGTGCGGGTGCACAAGTCGAAACTCTTAGGTGATGAACTTCGACTTACACCGCAAAGGTCCCTCTCGTGCGCGTGCTTATGTAATACAAGTCGAAACTCTTGGGTGACGAACTTCGACCTGCACCGTAAGGGTCCCTCTCGTTCGCGTGCTTATGTAATGCAGACCGAAATCCTGAGACAGTAAATATTCGACCTACACACCTCAAAAGTTGCCTGACAGCTAGCATGTAAAGGTTAACAGACTGTTGCAAATGTTATAAGGAGAGCAACAAGGCTTGATTTGGGATACGCTGTGTACGAAGCTTTCTCCAACCACCTACTACGCACTCCGTCAATCTCCGCCCCCGAACACGCATCACTCTCTCGGACGGCTCTGGCGCGGCTCTATAGGAATAGCGCCCAGACAGAAGGGGCTCTCAGCCCTACGGAGAGCCACCAGCAGAGCTTCGCGGCCAATCACGCTATGACGGCCAAGACCAAGTGCAAGACGGAGGTGATGATGAAGACTAAAGAAAACACCATAAGTCGGGCCAAGCCCTTGCATTCCAGCCCGGGAAGCCCGCCAAAGACGACCATGTCAAACTGGGAAATATCCAGGTCGAGCTCAGCGCTATGGAACGGCTGGAAAACACTGGATGCAGGACACTAAGCCTCCTGTTAAAGGACCTGTCATATTGACTGTGACCCGGATGGGATGGTTGGATGCACGGATCAGCTGCCGATTCGAGACGATCATCTCAGCGACCGCTGATTTGACATGACGATTTGAGCAACCGTTGATCTTCAGCATTCAACTTGTCAGTCCTCCTTTGGGCCTTTTTTTCCCGACATGAAGATCATTGTCCCTTGTCCATTTTGCTCGCAGCCAACTACCTCGACGGACACCAGACACCCCGTAATGATATTGAGCCTTTCTGTGATGATGCGATTCTTCATTCCTGCGCTGGTTGCGGCTTCTCACCCTCTTCGGCTTGGAGTTCCAGTGGTCCTCTGATATGCTTGACCTTTTTGCGAAAGACGTTACTCTTTACGCAGTATTCACAACTTCTCTCGATCTTCACGTACGCACACCTCCCGAATCCATCCTCTCCGACGCTCTGTTACCGTCCTGGTTGCACCTCTCCCGCTGTGCTCCGTCAAAAATCATGGCGGAGCTCATGAGCACCGCCCATGTCGCTGCAAAAAAAAAAACCCCAGCCAGCGGCTACCACTCAGTCCACCACAAATCGCTGACGCTGCAGGGCTGCCTCGACGAGAAGAAGCACGCCTCCCGCCCTTCACCCCTGCTATTGACGAATTCTGCAACCTCATCTGGAGATTCCACGTCGAATCCATCGCAGCCAGAACAGCCGACGATGCCCCCACCACCGCTTCAGAGGACACGCGGTGCATGCGCCAAAAGTGATACACGCCTGGCCAGGTACGTGCCTGTTCAGGGGTTCAGTGGGTAATGCACTACCTACAGCCTGTGGGTAGCTGAAAGTCAGCTACCCAGACCGAGATCCCACACCACTCATTGGTCCGTCCGTCACTCAGCGACCCTCCTAGACCGTGCATCTCTGAAATCGGCAGCTGCTACGCCGTCCCGAATTCGATTTACCTGGGTGAAATAAGGAAGGTAGAGCACACTTCACCTTCCGCCCGAACTTAGCCGTCTTCTTTCCCTAAAATGTGAATTCCAGGAGCAGGAGGTTCATTAGATGCTCGACTGCTGTTTGAATTCTCGCGCGTGCCTTCCTTAGCTCAATAATTCAACTCCTTTTAGAGCATTCGGCACCCACGTACTCCGTCCAGCCCGCATCCTTCCAGCCCGCGCCTGCCCTCAACCCTTCGCGTTCAAATCGTCAAAGTACATTCGAGTGCGCAGGGATCTGTGCGTTGACTTTGCTGATCCACATGGAGAAAAGGAATCTCTGCGCGTCGGGAGCCCGCTCCGGATCACCACCACCACTGCCACCACCACTGCCACCACCATTGCCATCACGACTACCATCGCCAACAGCTACTACCTAGACGCATCATCGCCGTCTCACTCGCCTCTCCCAACCAGTGCGACCAGAAATTTCTCCATCACACCTCATCTGCATCCTCTCGACTCCAGGCAATCAGAAGATCCTCTAGCTCCCAACTCGCTGTCCGGGCCCTCCATGACAGCGGATCCGGCATCGTTTCCTCACAACACATCTTCAAAACATTCCAATACCGACGATTACACACTGTGAAGCTCTCGCTCGGATCATCTAAGTTTTCGACCGTAAAGACGAAGTCTTCGCCGGTCAAGATTCCTGCGACCTCGCCCTTTCCCCGAAGATGCTGCCATTTGGCGGCATGCTCATCGACTTTCCTGCTCCCGCAAAAGACGCAATACACAAAACCACTTGGTTACTGCACGCAGAGGATTGTCAAAGGGTGCTTCGGGGCGTGCTATAGGTGCGCGCCGCCCTGCAGATGGTCGCGTACCCGATCTACCTCGTGGCCTTTGGCATGGGCACGTACCTGATGCGCGAGCTGCATATCAATTTGTAGCGCCGAGATGGATGCAGGGGCGCAGTATTGTCCACAGTAGACGGTGTAGTTCTGCTCCAATCTCCGAGTTTGACGAAGCAAGCGCCAAAGCTATTCAACTCCTTGTGGACGAAGCGCACCGTGGTACTGTGCCAGCCAGCGAAGTTGTCGAGCAGCTCTCCTGTCAGGACGAACACATTTCTCAACCCGGCATTGATGTTGATACTCAGAGTTGCACACATCTTGGCCCGTGGGTCGAGGCCATTGGGTGGATCTTCTTGACGGAGTGGATTGGTTAGAAAGATTGACAAGTATTACTCTCACCGCACCGGGACCAAAGCTGCTAAATGCCCCTTTCGATAACCACATTCGGGGCTGAGAATTCCGGGCGAACTTGCTTCAGGCGTTGATAGCCAGCGACGGTGGAGACGTTGCACCCGACTTGTAGGTCCTCGGACGAAATGCTTATCATAATTCAATGGCTCCACCCGAATACTTCCATTGAGAAGCTGCATTTGTTTCTCTCTGATGAAGTCTGTCTGCAATCTTGAGCGCTAGCATGTCTGCCACAAGAACCTTTCCCCGCCACACCTCTGTTCGGGCTGACCGAGACTCTCGGTCTTGCAGCTCGAACATTTTGCTCGCAATCCCACATCCTGTCATATTAACTCGTTCAGTCATCAGCCAGTGAAATCTTGGCAGGAAATCGCATCTTGAGTCTCGCTCGCGAATCGCTGGAATAAGTCTTGTCACCACCCGGCGTTTAGCCGCATAGTTGGAAGATCTGGCTGTTTAGCAACAGGAAGAGGCTGCACCTATCTTTCTCCGATGTTTTACACGTGCGATGAGTGTCCGCTGGCTCGTCCAAAACTCCGTATGCAACACTCCCTTGCCTCTCTGATTGCGCGTCAAAGAGCTCGAATGCACTGCGCAGAGCTTGGAACCCAGATTCCTGAGGGAGCTGATGATGTTCGCCGTGTGGGCAATGAAGGACTCAAGGATAACGTCTTTACCATCTTTGATTCTGGGATTGACAGGTATAAAGTCCCTTGCTACAACGCGCGGGTCGCCGCGCGCCGTGTGTTTCGGGTGTGACAATGCCCACGCGCGTAATCAGTTCGTATCTCCAGGATCTGCGACCGCGACCAAGGCTTGCTGCTCATTGTAGAAGAGCGGGTTGCTTCTGTGACCCAGAGCACCAGAAGCTTGGGGGGTTGGCTCGCGCTTCAAAGAGCGACTTTCAGTGCGTGTGGTGACGGCGGACAACAGCTACCCGGCGGCCGCGCCGTAGACCCTCGTGTCCAATGCCTACAGCTTGCCCGTCATGGCGAACGTCTTGTTCATCGATGCCTACGGCACGACGCGCTCGGGAGTCGCGGTCAACGGACTTGAGATGGTCGACGGCATCACTTCAACGGGGTCGTCCTCCTGTCGGCCATCAACAACTTCTTGCCAGATGGAGCAGCCTCGATGTAGAAACCGAGGTTATCGGGGATTCCATTGCTCAAGAGAAGCTCCGAGAACGAGCCCTTAGGCGCGTAGGCGGAGTACCCTGCCACGTAGGGATTGAACACCCCAGCATCCACACCCCCCACCTCCATATTTGTATCGAAGCTTTCCTTTGTCAAAATCGCCGATCGAGAACTTGTTGTTGATTGATATCGGGCTGCTAATGGCGGCCTCCGAGGAGGAAGGGTTGTGGGATGGCTTGCAGAACTTATGATCGTAATTCGCCGATGTCAACTTGCTGCGCTCCGGTCTTCTGATAATTAGGAGGATCGTCAGTGTGGCGAAGGATGACTGGGTTTGAGGCACGCAGGCACGAAGCAGGAGGATGCCCACTGCACCAGAGACACTCACCTCCACAATACTCTCCCATAGAGCAGATGGGCGGCGGACATGGCGTGCCATGGGTCGAGATTTATTTAGTCCCGCAATCGACCGATGATGGCTCGCGGTAGGCGTCGTGGGTGTCTTTGGAGGTCTCGCGGGAGGTTGCGGTTGAAATCAGACGTGTGTATTGACTAGTTTCTGGGAAATTGTGGTGCAGAGGCCTGGCGAGGGAAAGGTTAGGCATGCCTGGGCACCTGGGCCAATCAGCCACTTGCCCGCAGGTGAAGTTGTGATGCCTCCCCAGCTCCCCAGCACCCATCAAGTTCTCCCAGGGGAATTGATAACAGCTGAACCGTCACCGCCTCTCCCTAGGTAAGGTAGGCACTTGGGGGCTGCTGGTACGTGTCCCGGTGGAGGAGGGTTCGTAGCAGAGAGGTCCAGGCACAGGCCAGCCCGAGTTTGTGCATCCCACTTGCGCAGAGTTTCTGCCCATGCGGGTGCTTCTTGCATTGCGCCTTTGTGGCGACGCGGGTACAGAAGGCTCAGGGGGGCATAGTCAGACTCTCAGCACTAGAAAGTATGAGCATGCCCACTAAAAGTGCACTCACTGTTTCTGTCCCGTGGGCTAGCGCACCGTCATGTCCAGAGTTCACAGGGTGCACGAACTAGGCAGGAATTTTGCAGATCGAAGTTTTCACTAGTGATTTTTCGACCTGCAACCGTTCTTGGGAAGATGCGCTTACCTTGATGTCACGTTAGTGCCACATCGGTCCATCAGGGTACGTGCCTCATTCCCGCAGAACCCATGGACGACATCTCGGGTTGAGACACTGGAAAATTGCAGACTTACCGTTTTGCGGAGATTTCAATTGATGCATGATGAGCCTGACCACGTGCGAATATCGCGTGTGCCTGCAGTGCAGCCCGTTGGTCAAGGCGTGCAAGTCGAATTCTGAGAGTGCATAGATTTCGATCCATTGAATTGAGGGGGCTGACCGGCTATTCTTCGACCTTACGTAATACAGAACCAAATATTGCTGAGGTTTGAAAAGGAAAAAATCAATCCGGATGATTGTTCGCAACGGCCTCCTCTTCTATAGCTTATGAGCAGTCGTGGCGTGCATCAAAGCTGTCGCGTGTCGAGCGTTGCAATCGGCAGTTGATCCCTGTCGGGGAGAGGTGGTGACGACTTGACCATCACCACATCTCCCCCTCCAACCCTCACAGGTCATCTGTCAGGATGTCAGCAGTGATGTTAGGCGGAGCAGTCGCAATCGCCGTTGTCTCCTTGCCAGCATCCCCAGGCCGACACTATCAGCGAAACCTCTGCATCATCCGACATGGTCTTCAAGATTGGCTCGCTGCATCCTGCCTCTGCTGGATGTCCGTGACGGCTGATCCCATGCCAGCGATCACTATCCCAATAAGATGACAGCCAAAACTTGGTGGCATTAGTGCGATGTGCTCTCAGGTTTGATACAGCCGAAAATCCTTCCAGACTCGTCTCCTAACATTTGGTGACTGGCATCCCACGTCCACGTCAATCAAAATCCAACTCAGACTCGATTGTTGGCCAGATCGCCTTGAGCACCTTAAAGTGAGGTGCGGCACCTAGATCTTGGGTCGACAGATGGAAGGATGGCCCTCCACAGCATCACCTCATGTTCTGGGGGAAGGAAGACCCACATGCAGTCTCCACAGGCGACCGCCTTCTTACCTTGGTCTAAGTTATTAAGCAAATTGAAGGCAGCAGGTACACCGAACACTTGACGGGAATTTGAACACTGAATTCCGCCACGACGTCGCAGAGGCAGGGGCAGGGGCCGGGCAGAGACGGCAAAAATTCTCCAGCCTAGCACAAGCTGGAAAAGGGTGAATGTGAAAGAAATGCTCGTGTCGGATCCCGAAGCTATCTTCCCTGTCCCCGGTCCGCGACAGGGTAAGGCAAGGTATTCGTAGGCGGGCCGCTTTCGGGAGAGATGTGAGGTGGACTCGGATGCAGTGCAGGCGAGTGGATGCACCAGAAATCTGTGCAGTGGCGTCCCTTACTGAGGCGGAACCACGACCCAGTTGTCGCTGGGGGATGGCCGAGCGGGGTGATTTGAGCACAAAAACCTGTGACTGAGGAGGAGCAACCTAACCGGATGGTCGCGCCGAAAGTCCCCACTGACAATGGGGACCTGCCATGCTCAGTACCGGCGTGGGGAGGAATGTTAGTGCACACGACGTCGAAATAAAGTGAGATGCAGCTAGAGAACGTAGATCAGATGGCACGAAACAGTCAGCGAATCAAAGCTTGCGTCAGTGGTTGCGTAACGCCCGTGGTGTGCATGCATGACTCGCGTACGAATGTGGTGGTGGACTTTGCAGCGCCCACTCCGTGTCGTGCCGGGGACAGCCCTCGCGGCCATTCAATCTCCACTCGCTTCGCCAGCAGTAAGGAAAGCGGTGCAGCCATTGGCCGCCAAACTTCAAATATATCGTTTTGCTTCGGGTTCATTCTGGAGGACGGCGAGGTTGATCTTCTGGACTGGGCGACAGCCAAATGTGGACAGTCAGAGGCCCAGGGACAGGGGGGCCAGGCCCTTTGAGCCGAGAGATGCCCAGATATTGAGCTCTAGACATCAAGACACGTTTGCGACCAAGCTTCCGGGCCATGATACGCTCTACAGCAATTGATGTGAGCATTTGAGCTGATTTTATTTTGTCGAAACGCGATTTTCCGGTCGAATGCAAATGGCCAGTTTTGACTTGCTTGCGTCGGTAGTTGTGCCGTCCGACGACCAGGAGGGAGACGGGAACAGCTTCAAAATACACCAGTGGTCCAGGCGAAGGGATGTCAAGGTCAGGCAAAGACGGGACAGGTCGATCCGCTGAGAACGTCAATTGAAACTTAAGCCATAAAAACATCGGCAGGCGAAAGAAAATTGACGCATGGGGGGCGCATAATTGGCGATGATACCTTGTGATCTTTTACCACCTTGGGCAAGAAGAGTTCTCTCTTTGATTGGGTCTGGAATTCCGGCAGGTGTGTGGCTTTTTCAACCTCCAACCCGTACCTAAGGAGAGTAAAGAGGCCTCTATGCAACAGTGACGAAAGGATCAAAAGCGTAACAGGGGGCCGGATGACATACCCAATGTTTCTGCTGCAGACCTTTCCGTAGGATTTCCGAGCACAGGGGAGTTCGCAGCCCGGATTAAAATTGGCGGCCTTTTCTTTCTGCTGCAGTCGTTAGTAGCCACTGTCATCTTGCCTCCGGGGGTCCCTCGGTGTTGGATATATCTAGAGGGTGGATATTGGACCTGCCCGTACTGTGGTTCAGTGAACAACGTGTCAGCTGCAGCCCCGAAGGTGGGGGGGGGGGGGGGGGGGGGGGGGGGGGGGGGGGGGGGGGGGGGGGGGGGGGGGGGGGGGGGGGGGGGGGG